>CM057818.1:35434941-35587441 GCA_030067965.1 Latrodectus elegans | reverse complement strand
CTTTTAAAAACAATGTTGCAAAAAAAAAAAAAGAATTTTGTTACAAATAGGAAAATTTATATTTGTTATGTTATATATACTTGGTTTTGCTGGTCTTTCTTCATCTTCTGTTATTGCTCTTATTCTTTTGGATTTCTGCATTCTTTTTGCTTGCCTTGCTTGGAATTGTGCAGCTTTTTGAAGTTCAACTTCTATACGATCTTCTGTCTAAAGTTAAAAAAATAGAGAGAATTTCCTATTGGATAAGAGTTACCATAGTATGAGAATAAAAAAAAAACACTCAATTAAGCTGATTTATATGCATAGAAGCATAATATAGCAACTGGAATTAAACAAATGAAACATAAATCAAAAAGAAAAACAATACCTATATTTAATGTGATTTCATAATTTTATAAAATATTTATATCATTTTCAAAGAATAAGACACAAGCAATTTGTACACCAAATGAAATACAACCAATAAAAATACCAGATATAATTATTAAATTTAAGTAACTCACATTCTTATACACATTTTCTTTATAATACATTTGAATTGTTAAAAATACTATATTAAAACAATAAATACAAGTATATATATATATACAATTAATCATGTTTTGCTTGAAAATTGTTTAAAATTCTGGTGATAATCCATTTTTTTATTATTAAGCAATAAATATTTCTGTATTACAAAAAAAGAAAAAATAAGTAAAGAAATAAAAAAAATAACAAATCATTTTTAAAGCAATTTTTTTCCAGCTTAAGAAAGTTCTAAATTTATTAATATCTATAATTTTATTATTTTCAATCACACATTTTCAGTTTAGTTAATATTTAAATATATTAAAAACAGAATCTGATATAAATCAATTCAATAACTAATTTATACTTACTGTTGGTTTTTCTCCTTTTTTTCTTTTAGCTTTAGGATTTCCTAGTTTCAAAGCCACTAAAATAATTATACAACATTTAAGTTTTATTCTATAACAGGTATAAAAGAAATTAATTATATCTTTTTATTTACTTTTCTTTCCATAGTGTTTCAAGTCCTTTAGTATTTCTAAATTTTATAAACACCAATTTTTATCAACATGTAAAAATATGAAATATGTATATAAATTAAAACAAATTGCAATTCCTAAAATTACTTTATTATATAATTTGCATTAACAATGTCAACTAAGTAAAAATATATAATTAACAAGCATATCTAGATAATGAATTAATTAATTATAATTTCTAATAATATATTTCAATTACTTCAACAATTAAATAATGAAACATTTTGAGAACAGTATTATTTTAATAATAATCACTGTAAAACTATTTTTTGCAGAAGTTAACAAAATGTGATGGTTTCATTTCATGATTATCTTGCACTGTTTGTAAAGCATGTTAAAAGTATTTATAATTGAAAATTTTTTTAATGCATGAACATTATCAACCAAATACAAGAAAATTTATGAAATATCTTCAAAGACAAGAAAATTTATGAAACATCTTCAAAGACAAGAAAATTCTTAAATTTTGTATTTTAAAAAATATTTTATTAAATAAAAATTTGTCCCTTTAATATTGCAAAACATACATCTTTTTTAGGTTCTCATCTTTATTTTATAAAGACTGTTATTAGCTATCCTAATTTCTAACATTTCATGCAAATTTTTATCACTTTTTTAATCATTAGTTATTTATAATTTCATCATATTAGTTGGATGTCAGGCAACAATTAAGTGAATTACAACTGTTTCATAACACGTCATTCACACATTGTTGTTAATCCATTTATGAAGTATTTCATTGCATCCTTAAAGTTTATCTAAAAAGTTAATTTAAAGAAATATATATTTAAGTTAAAAAAAATTCTTTTGATAAAACTGTCCTATCAGTATAAGATCTTTTTAATTATTTTGTGACAATTTCTTTAAAATTTGTTCTATTTTAATTAAGACATGTAGTTCAAATAAGAAAAATTTTGGTTTCCTTTTTCAAAAATCTACTGCAAAAACAACTATTTGCTGTAGGTTCTTTTTCCTTTCTTACTGAAATAAATACACAAATACTGCTTTTTATATCAATCAGTCTGTTTAGGTGATTATTTTTCTTTTCTTTATATTCAGAATAGTCTCACAGCAAACTTGAATACTAAACATACACCTGTAGCGCAACAGCCCATTTGTGAACCAAGGCCTACAATGCTCATATTTGTTTTCCTGACTGATGGCCTCGAGATGATAAGCATATGTCCCAGTTAGGTAGTCAGCCTAATGCAAAACCACCAATATTTAGTTTCCAAGCATGTTTTGTTACTCAATTTATTGACCCATTGAAGGGATGACATACTGAGTCGACCTTGCTCGAACTGAGGATCAAACCTTGAACCTGTGCCCTAGGAGCATGAAGCACTTCCTCTAAACCACCAGGCTTTGCATATATAATTAGCTTATTTTTATTTTACAATTTTGAATTTGGCAGAGAAGTTTATAGCATTAAAATTGTATAATAATTACATTTTTTTTAAAAAAAATTAGATACTATAGGTGTGCTATTGAAATACGTTCATCATCATTTATGAATAAATGTGTTTTATTTTATTTTTCTGAAAAGACTTTAAAAAAAATTCATAATGATTTTGCTTACAACTTTTCATTGTTCACAATTTTATTTTTAAATAGAGCCATCCAAAATATTATAATTGATCAGAAATATTATAATATCATATTTGAAAATTTAAAAATAAGAGGAAAATAATTTATAATAAACCAGTAACAAATAACTCATAAAAAAAAGCTAAATATGTATAAAAAACTTAATAAGTAAAAATTATTTGATGATATTTGGATAAACTGTATGCAAAATAGATGGAGAACAAATGCTATAATCAATGCAATAATGAAAAATTTTCATTTTTTTTCAATGCTTTAAGCATTTTATTAACATGTTCAAACATATATTTGAAAGGCTTACAATTTTTTTACCCAAGTAATATTTATAAATCAAATAAAAATTGATCCTTCTTTAATCAAACATTAACCACTAACATAAAATTAAACATTTAGAATATGTAAAATCCTGATAACAACTATTCAAATATTAAAAATAGGTAACAAAATAAATTTATAATTTATATAAAAAAATTTTAAACACAGTCATAATTTAAAAATACTTTTTTCTTTTCTCTTTTCCGCAGGAGTTTGGAACCAAGATCTGTTGGTTGTATTTTCAGCTTTCCCTTTAACAACAGTTTCAGTTCTCATAACTTTTTTTTCAATTGTTTGTATTTCTTTTTCTTCACGCTCTTCTCTCATTACTTTAGACAAATCTTCCTCAAGAGATGTTACCTGTTCTTGAAACTTGGTAAGAACATCTAAAAACATAAAAAAATTATCATTAACAATATTATTATGAAATAACACTGTAACTTATTATTGCTGTAACTATATTAATGATCAAAATTAAGAAAATTTGCATATTTTGTAAAATATAATTTCAAGGAGAGAACTAGGAACTCTAATGTTAAACCATCTAATGTTAAAGAAATTTACCACTATTTCATACAACAGTTAAAATTTACTAGATTCACAGTTATAAAGATTTTATTACCAAAAAATACAAGTAAAAATAAGATTTTAAATAAAAAAGATTCATGCAATTGTAATACAAATTTCTTTTATACTAGTTTAAAACTCATTCTATAGAATTCTATTTATTTCTTTGCAAAAATACTCCAAATTACAATAAAAGTATGAATTCTAGTGATATTTTAAGTGAATTATACAGTATAATATCACAGTCTCATGGAAATGTGTACCGAAAAGGAAAATTATTTCTGAAAATTCTAAATATGGATTCTAAAATTCTTCTATATTTGTAAACACACATTTCAATTTTAAAATATGACTTATCAAGCCAAGATTTAAGTTATTATTAACTATTAAATAACTTAAACATGTATTAAAGAACTAAAACAAAATTATTTTACACAATAACATTCAACAGGTATTTTGACATGATTGAACAATTAACACATACACATACAGGATAACAGAATATATATGCATACACACATACATATACTATAAAAAGTTCTATATACACATGGATATATAACATATATAAATAAAATATTTAAATTATAAAAAAGAATTTTTAATTTTTAATAATGTCTGGACTTTTATGTGTATATTTATATTACAGCATTAATTCAAGTTTTTCAAGCCAAAAAGTAACAGGTGGTTATATTTGTTCAAATTTATCTCACTCCATATAAAGAGATACTAGCAAATATTTTCAAACCATATACTAAATAAATAATTTATTTAAATATCATTCAAAGCTAATAAGAGCCTTTTTACCACTTATATATTGATTAATCATTTTATATTTTTTATCTAAATATATTGAAAATTTGCATAATTACATGAATATTCCATAATCCAGATTTTCAAACACATGCATTTTTGTTCTTTTTTAATATATTTAAAATAAGTTCAATAAAAAAAATTAAATATAATTCAAATTACAGAATTTCATTCTGAAAAGTTATTTAAAATATTTATCATTCAATTTTATAAGATATTTTTAAAAAAATTCTATTAGTTATATTAAAACTAGCAAAATATATAAGAAGAAAAAAGAAAATTATAACTCAACTACTGCATAACTAGGTATATAAAAAATTCAAAATTTTGCAACAAAAATACCTGGAGGAATAATTCGATGCTTGACTGGATTTTTGGCCTGTTTAACAATTTCTTTTAAGAGCTTTCTCTCTTTCTCCCCAACCATAGAGACAGATCTAAGAAGAAAAACTTCATTAATAAAACATTTTTATTGTATTATGTCAATAAGGTAAATTGTAAGGAAAACCACAAATTTAATAGTAAAAATGTTCATTTCATACTTTACTAGTTAAGGATGAAAAATTATGTTGCAGTTTGGTTTTCTAATTTTTTTAAATATAACATAGCTAATTACAAAAAAGAAATATTTTTGCATTTAAGATGAATACAATATAAGTAAAATTAGGCACTTTTTAATTTAAACATTTTTTTTTCAAAAAAATCAATACCTTAAAGAATTAGATACTTCTTTAATTATGAAATAATTGATATAATATAAAATTATTTACATATTAAAATTTTTTTTTACTTTTTTAGCTCATTGTTTTTGTGATAAATGGAGTTTATAACATATCATAAGCCTTTTATTTAATAGGATCTCTTAAAGATATGGTTTGGTAAAATGTTACACAATAAATATAAAAATAAATGAATTTTAGAAAATCCTAGACTATTATATTTTTTTTGCATAAACATTTCCATTCTTTTTTCTTTTTTTTTTTTTTTGTTGCTGTTGTTAAAGTTATTTTTTTCTAAATTTAGAAATTGTACAGATCATGAATTTAGATATGCTATTCCACTTTTTGTTTATTATATCATAATATTAAAATTAGAAAAATAAATAATTTAAAGTACGTACATCAAAAATTAATAATCAAAAAATTTTTATAAATGTAAAATGATTGCATAATTGGTAACTACAGACTACAGTGTTAACAAGACTACAGGAATTAGCTGTTGTTTAAAGGATATTAATATTTAGATGTTTAAATGTTTTTAATGAGTAATTTTTAGGCATCAAAGGTCATATAATTGTCAATAAGAGATGAGATAAACAGTAAATATCAATGGAGGGAGGTATCGTTATACACTGTTGCTTTAGATAAAAGATTTGAATGGGCAAAAATCCTTTAAAGATAACTGTAATAATTTGGAAATCAAATGGACATAGAATATACCTTTTAATGCAAATTGAAAATACAACATTTTCTTTTCATAATTTTTAAAGTATTTGTATGTGAGTTCATTAAAATATATTCCACAAATACTTAAAAAATAATTTTCCTGTTTTAATATTTGATAAATAATTATTTTTTATTTTTGAAATCATTGAAATTTTTGACATCATATGTGAACAGCCTCACCACACAAGATTGTAGGTTGATTTAAGATACTTTAACACCCATCATATGTTACCATTAGAGAGGACATTTAATACATTCTTAAGCACTAATCTGGGCAGATGTGCAAAAAGAAAATATGCATTTTCTTTTCTCTATGTTCAACAATGGCTAAGATCCAGTCTGAGACAATTTGATGGATTTGAACCATTTAAATTAAAATTCAGATCAAAACTAGTAAACATCATTTTAATTTAGATAGAAAAAATTGAAATCCCGATGGTTTTACATGATGCATATTTTGGACAATTACTATTAGAAGTAACAGGAGAAACAAAAATTATTGAACAAGAATTTTAGCCAGAAAAACAATTCAAAATGCATACCTTCCACTTCTTCCAGCTCTTGCAGTTCTTCCAACTCTGTGTATATAATGCTGAAGGGTACAAGGTAAAGTAAAATTGATTACCTATAAAAAACAATACACATATGACTATAAAAAACATTGAATTTTGAATTTATAAGTTTAAGTTAAAAATAACAGGATTTTGCATTGTGCATTATTTAAAAAACCATGATAAAATATGAATGAGATAGAATACACAATTTTTAAATCATGTCTATGATCAGTAACTCATCACTTTGATGTACTGTATGCCAACTTAAGACCATCAATGTGGAACAAAATCACACAACATGATACGAAGGTTACTCTGAAATTTTTTAGATACGTGCAGACAAGAATTTACAAAACAAAAATAACGGTTTAATTTTATAATACAAAGTATTTTAACACAGAAGGCGATTTTTTACTGACTTATTTCAACTTGTTTAGCATAGAATAAATTTTAAACAGGTGAGAAAATGGAGTTGACGCGAGAACATTTTTGCGCTATGATTTTCTATGATTTTAAAGCAGGATTAAATCAAGAAAAATGCGTTCAACGGTTGCAATTAGCGTTTGGTGATGAATCTCCAGCTTGTGCTACTGTATTCAGATGTTTCAGAGAATTTAGAAGAGGTCATAATTTTCTTCACGATGAAGGGCACACAGGAAGGCAGCTGTCGGCAGTAATCCCGGATAATGTGTCTGCCATACGAAAAATGTTAATGGATGATAATCGCTGTCCCTATCAAATGATATAGAAGGAACTTAACATTGGATCTGCAGCCATACACAAAATCATTCATGAAGAATCACAAATGAAAAAAGTAGTTTGCCGTTGGGTTCTCCATAATGTAACTGAGCACCAAAAAGAGGAGTGTGTTAGAATCAGCAAAGAAACTCTTAAATTGCTAAATGATGATGGCCACTGCATCATTTCTAAAATTGTAATAGGTGATGAAATGTACATACCGTTTTTTAACGTTCCAACATGTCAAGAAAGCAAAGTTTTGATCTTTGAAGATGATCCCACGCTGACAATGGGAAAAAACAACACACACTGAAAAAATTGATGTATTTCGTTTTCTTCAGAAGTATGGGATTGGTCAAAGCCATCAAGTTGGAAGAACAGAAGACAGTAACAGCAAGCTGGTATACTACTAAATGTCTTCCAGAAATTCTACAAGAACTGAATGTTAGGGGACTAATGCTTCACAATGACAATGCATCTTCACATACAGCCAAATTAACAGTTGAGTTTCTTAAACAAAAACAAATTAAAGTGATTGAACATCCACCGTATTACCTGATCTAACTATGTGCGACTTTTGGTTATTCTTTAATCTAAAAAAGAACTTATGTGGACGTCGTTTTCATTCAGAAGAGATTCATGTGACTATAAATGCATTTTTTTCATCTATTCCAAGAAACGAATGGCTTGAGGCATTTAATCTGAGGAAAATTTGTCTACAAAAGTGCACTGATGCTGGAGGAGACTACTTTGAACACACCTAAAATTTTGTAAGTATAACTTTAAAAATCTAGTTGTATCTTAAAAATTTCAGAGTGACCCTGGTATATGGCTGCCTTTCAATACAAGATCTTTATTAACTATCATTTGATTGCTCTTTTTGTTTATTTTAATTATTGTGGTATAACTATGTGTCTTGATTTAAATTAAGATTGTTTTTTAAAAATGGTTTATCATAAACTACAAGTTTGCATGAGTGCCAAAAAATGGAAGTGTAATAGTTGAATAGGGTAACATTTAAACAGATTTCCTAATGAAAAAAATCAAATTATCTCAATAGTTTATAGAAATGTTGAAGATCTTATATCAAGATATTTGTCTACTTAGATATCATTTTGATCAGGATAAATATTCAGAAAATATGTCAGTTGAAAAAATTAAAGTTTTCAACATAAGCTTAAAAAAATTGCCAATTTTAAACATTGTTTGAATCATATTTAATAAATGGAAATAACTTGAATGTTTAGGTTCTCATAAATTACTTGATTCAAAAAACCAAAATGATATTTTTTCCCTTGAAAAAAATTGCTTGTAATACAAAAGATAATAAAAATGTAAATACAAAAGTTAAAAATTTTTTATGTGAAGAGAGAGAATTAAACTGAAAGAAAGAAATAATTCATTTACTTAAACATAAAGTAAATATATTTAAAGTATTTTAAACAAATAAATTTGATTTTACCCCTTTAAAAAAAAAGAAAAAAGAAATTAATTCTATTATTTTTTTAGAAAAGAAATTGAGCTTGAGATCTAAAAACAGATAAATCTCAATAAAATATTCATGATAGTATGTTGTTTTGTTAATTCATTATTTTCTAAGAGATATACTAAATTCTTCTCATAAATTTGAAGGAAAATACCACAATTAGAAAATAAAAATATTTAATTTATTTAAATAAATACCTCAGTTTTTTGTCACTTTTAAATTTAAACATGATTTAAAAAATAAGCTGATAAAATGGAAAACAACCACAGCAATTAATCAACATTCACAATCTATATAAATCTCAAATTCTAATAGTACTTCATAATTGTTTAAAATAGTTTTTCGCATAAAATTAGATATTAACGGCATCTAAATTCAGTCTTGATGAATTCATTTTTAATTAACATAATTTACCAAATAGTATTAAATGTTTTCAATTTCTCTCTCTTTAGAAAAATTAATTTACATTTGGTTTTACTTCCTCCATAATTCTATTATTAACATTAAAAAGCATATTTTACAAAATAATCTTAATATTAAAATTATTTTAAGAAAAGTTACCGTTTTGACGCCTGGTATATCTAAACCTCTTGATGCAACATCAGTAGCAACAAGAACATCAACCTCTTCTTCTTTAAATTTTCGAAGAGATTCCAATCGTTGTGGTTGATTAAGATTACCATGTAGTTCAGCAGCTTTAATACCCATTAAAGACAACAAAATATATAATCTGTGCACTTGGTTCTTTGTTTGTGCAAACACCATTACATGATCTTGAAATGTCCGAGAAAGTAATGCTAAAAAATTTAATATTAAGTATTTGCTTAATGTATGAAGTTTAATAATCATTTTATAAGTTCTAGTAAGTTTTATCAGGTTGTAACAATAGTTTTCACCAAAATATTTTTTAATAAAGTTAGAAAAAGCATGAAAGCAGCTTTTATGACCCCAACTTTAGTGTGGGTCATAATCGCCACCCTAATTTGGGATTTTCTGAAAACGTTTTGGTATTTTTTCAAAGCCTTAGGCCCAGAAGCTTCATGCTGTAAATCAATGTACAAAAAAAAAAAAATCATTGCAGATGTTTTGAGCAAAATCAAAGCACTACCAAAATGTGATTTAGTGTGAAGAAAAATAGAAATGTGAGTGAGCAAGGCAGAAGCCATATGGGACATGTGGCAAAAGATCCTATTAGAGTCTGTACTCAGTGAATGGACACATGTGATCTTGCATTATCTTGATAGGATAGTACTTTCTTGTGCCAAAACGCAATTCAACATTTGGACTTTTATAGTAGCATCTACATGAACTAGCATCTCCCTGTACATCTTACTGTTAATGGTTTTAATTTTTACCCGATACACATTGTGGATAATACCACTGTAATTCTAATAGATACAAAGCATGAACTTTTTTGTTAGTTAACTTGCATTTTGTGACACGGCTGACAGGCTCATTGGACCCAGAGCAACCCTTTCCATCATGTGTCGTTGAAGTAAATCCACTTTTCATAACAAGTGATGATCTAGTCAGAATTTTGTGTTAATATTCAAGCATATTAGTTTAGGCCTGAACATATCTGTTCTTATCTGATTGCGACAGTTCATGCCACACTCAACGATTGAATTTATATGTCAAATTTACGCAATGCATAGACCGATTAATGAACTCAGCACTAATATCTAACACCATACCTAACTATTGAGTTGTTAAATACTGCCTTTTCCCCACAAGTTCTCGCAGGCGAACCTCATCAACATCAGTAGCTCAGTCACAGAAATCTGCTTCTTGAATAGGTTGTTCAGTAACAAAATAGAAAAAAAATTTTATAAACAGAAACATGATTGTTCTACGCTACATTTTAGAATGTGACTTTTGTATTAGTTAAAAATTATTATACCTTTATATACAGCAGTGCACAATATTTTGGTGCTGAGATATCCATAACAATTGTCATAATATCCAATTTGAAGACAAATATAGCTGTTTAACTATAATCTAGATAGAATAGATTCAGACAGTACTTATTACTCCATTATTATACCTTTATATACAGCAGTACACAATATTTTGGTGCTAAGATATCCATAACAATTGTCATAATATCCAATTTGAAGACAAATATAGCTGTTTAACTATAATCTAGATAGAATAGATTCAGACAGTACTTATTACTCCATTATTATACCTTTATATACAGCAATGCACAATATTTTGGTGCTGAGATATCCATAACAATTGTCATAATATCCAATTTGAAGACAAATATGGCTGTTTAACTATAATCTAGACTATAATCTAGATAGAATAGATTCAGACAGTACTTATTACTCCAACTTACATCGAAAAATTATTGATGATTAAAATGAAACCATTTGTAAGAGAAATAGAAAATTGGTAAAGTTTTGGGGAAAAATTCCATTTTTCAGTATAACATCTAATCCAAACTTATCAACTTTTGACAAATAACTTTTTTGAGAGGTTACGTACAAAATGAACATAAATGGTTAGTTGATGGTATTAGCATTATTGCAAATAAATAGGGGAAAAACTTAAAATCTTCTAATGTGATAAAAATAGCTTTTCTACATCCAAAGGATGGAGATGCTACAAACAAGAAAAGAGATTACCAAAAACAGCTGCATTTACAGATGAAGGAATTACATAGATTTCCTTGATTACCATTCACAGATTGTCTTGCGGCCCTTTTATATTGTGTGCCACTACAATTCCCTACTTCAGCAACACTTTTAAAAAAACATTTATTCCTGGATAATTTAGCAATTAGACTTGAAACTGAATCACAAATAATGGTAACACAAAAAGAAATCACAGATATGACCTCACTCATAAAATAACAATTGAAGGAAGGGTTACTAATTTTGGAAGCTTCAACATTTGCTAGAAACTAGCAATGACAATTTTAACATTAAAGTTATAGTTTTGGTATTAAACAAGAAAACTAATACTTCGAACAATGCTTTCAAGACTTCAGTCTGTGCTTCTCTAGATAAGCCACTTACTAAGAGATGGTTACTCCAGAGTGTTGCAAGTTTGTATGATCTCTTAGGACTCTTTACATAATTCATGATAACTGGAGAGATATATTTCAAGATATCTGGAACCAAGTGAGGTGAAATCTTGCTGACAAATTTGGTTACTTTGCGGTATACTTTGAACTTCAGCTATTTTATGCACACAACAAGATTGCACCCACCAAGTCAATTTAGGCATAATTTACTGGGCCCAGAGTGGCTTGGAGAGAAAGCTGGTAGAAAAGGATTAGTTTATCCATTAATAGGTATCTCTGTAAAACTCTCAACAGTGCGCTGTTGGAAGAACAGTTATCAACTATACTGATAGAAATTGAAATTCTTTTGATTAGCAGATCTCTTGTGAGCAAAGAGTTCTAACCAAAACACATATGGGAAAGGGGACATATTCTAAGTATCATGGATTTGTTTTTGTTGGTCTCTCAACAGTCATTTTTTGCATACAAGGGCCTGATTAGACTGGGACCTACAGTTTAAAGTGGATTCCGAACCTACGAACTGTTGAACCAAAGGCAAGTGCGCTAACCATTCGGCTGCCAGCTTGGCCTAAATATCATGGAAGAACATGAGCATGTACCCTAAAGGTGAATGGGAAGCAAATAACTAAACCTGTTTTAGAGGTAGTCTCCATATCCTCCCCAACCTTGACATATTTCTGGAGTTAGACCTGGTAAGGAGGATGCAGAGAACACTGTACAAATTGTATAATGTCAGACTGGGTGGCTTATTGTCCGTTTTCTTAAAAAAGTCATTTAGAAAGAGCACTTGCCAATTGTATGACACCAGACTGTGTGAATTAAAGTTTTTTCTTCTTCAAAGTAGTTAACAACATAATAAAATTTGTTTTAAATAAAAATATGATTGTTTTATCGTATGTTTTGATATGTGCTGCATGCAATTATTAGAAATTATAATATGTTATATACAGCAACCTGCAATACCTTTTAAATAGCGAAAATTGTATAACAAAAAATAAATGTTTGTGCAGATGATGTTGGCGGCAGCAGAAAACTTATGTTACAACCTGATACAACAGTTTTTAACAAAAGATTTTCTTTGGTATATAGCTAGTTTTATTTCAATTAATTTAAAAGGCTTGATTTGAATTTTTGCAGGAATAAAACTTCTGATAGTTAATTTACAAATGAAGGAATTTTATCATTGACTATGTTCTATACATATTTATCAAGAAATATAATATTATATATTTTATTATGTTAGAAGTTAAAGACATTAATAAAAATATAAGTCATGGTAAGGAATTAATATGCAGTATTTGGATGCAATGATATAAGGGTTAATTACAATATTTAAGATAGTATTCATTAAAAAATATTTTATGATTGCAGAGTTAAGAAGAAAAATTATGACCGAGAAAGAATACAGAAAGAACTTTAAATCATATACATTTATTCATTAAATAACTAATTAATTTTTAATTTGTACTAATTGCATAATATTTAATATGATCTGAATATCACTAAAAATTTAAAACATATTAAATGGGATTCAATCATCTTTCTTTTACTCTGATTTTTGATAAAATTAAAGTTGAAAATTCAATGGAATATATAAACAAACTTGATCAGATTTTGATATGAAAAATGTGTTATCCTTTGAATTTGAAGACATTCAGCCTATTTTAAAATCAATTAAATATTTTTAAATTTTCTTTATTTAATTTTAACTAAGCAGCATGTTTATCTAAATATGAGAAGTGTGAATTTCAAATGACTTGGAATGATATACATAATTTAAAAATTGTCAGACCAGGGAATATACATTTTATTTTCCATTATTAAATTTGTAAGGTAAATGGTAAATAATATAATAAGGTAATAAAAAAATAAGGTAAATGGAACAAATGGAAAAACTATTATATGTGCATTCCTAAATATGAAGAATAGTTTTTTTTAATTGAATGATTTTTTTAAAATAATTTTAATATAACAAAAAGTTTTTATTATTTTTATATAATTAGAAAATATTTTCATAAAAACATCTTAATTTTTTTATTACATAAATTTTTCTGTAATACATTATACTTTGAGTAATTTTTAAAATGAATATAGTTAGAAGGCACTTGTAAAAAAAGTTCCGACAAATTTAACACAGAAGCTGATTAAAACTTTTATAATTAAAAACAGCCATTATTTTCCAAAGCCTTCTCTGTTTTTTATAGTACAATATTCTACATTGTTTTTTTATAGTAAAATATTCTTTTTTCTGCAGATATTTCATTATTATTAGTTTATGGCTTTTATAGCTGAATCTGAAAGTATGCAAGTTCCCATTTAACACTGCTTCATTTTGCGATTTGCAGTAAAATAATTTCTTTACAACATCACTCATTAATATAATTCAAATAAACTGATTTTAATAATTTAAAATATTTATATTTAATAAATAAATTTTTAATATTTACCTCATTTATTTTATGCAAAAGCATTTCTGTTTGTATTCCTCATATTATAATAAAATATTAAATTTTTAATTGCCATTTTTATCTTATTCAAGCATTATTTTAATATTTTTTTATTTCTATTTTCAAAGATTAAATCTGTGTTGAAATTATTTTTTAAAAAGTACATATTTATATTAGAAAGATTTATTATTGATTACCTCATAAAATACAACTTTATAAATTTGATTCCTGAGTCCTTAACTTTACCCTTGAAGGTTTTTGAAGAAAACATCTATAGACCCATGTCTAAAATTTTATTAGATAACTTTTCAAATTGAGATATTCAACTAATCATTATCATCATTTATATTTTAATTACAAAAAAAATCATAACTTTATTATTATTTTACTGTCATTATTATTTATTTGTGACAAAAATTCAATTCATTAGTTTTCAATAAGAATGTTTTATATTTAGAATTTATCAAATTTCAAATGATTTTCAAAAATGAGGCTCCAAATTCGTAAGATTTTAAATTCCTAGGGTAAAAATTCAGAGCATCAACAAAATAAACAAATTTACCAGCTAGAATAGCCTCTCTATCTGATTCTCGATTTGGCCTAATACGAATAAATTCTTGATAAAGATTAATAGCAACTTCTGTATTACTATTGATAAAAATTTTTACAGGATCCTTCAAAGCTGTTGCAGCTAAATCTTTTACCTGAAACAAATTCACATTATATAGATAAGATAAATATGTTTGCAAGCTGAGTAGAGAATTAATAAAGTATTAATCTTGGTATTCCCAAAGAACTATTGATATATTATTTACCTCATCATTAAGTGTTGCAGAAAATAACATAGTTTGCCTTGTGTAGGCACATTGTTTAATTATTTCTTTCATTTGCTCAGCAAAATATTCATCAAGAATTCTGAAAATAAAATTATTATCTTAATTCTTTTAATGTTGTTAGCATATGTGTAATTGAAATTTAAATATCTTTTTAAACATTCATAAATAAACATTATACTGTTTATTAGAAGATAAATAAATAACAATGTCTGACTATAGTAAATTAACACTATATATTAAAATTTTTAAAATTCTATTTTTCCCAAAATAAATTCATTATTTTAGGAAAATATACTGCCATATAATTTGATGAAATAATAATAATTTTTTTTTCCCCCTACATCAGGAATTGCCCGCATCTGCCATTTTCCTCATAGCAGCCAAATACAAATTAGCCTTCATATGATAGTTGTCAAGCATAAGAGAATTAACGTTGTCCAGAGATGGGCAAATGGTCAAATGACTAAAATTCATTGCCTCTTTTGTGAAACACAGAGGGCAGTCAGGGGAATTAAAAATGCTAATAAGACAAAGATAATCTTGAAGGTAGTCATGTCCATTCTGAATTCTATAATTTGCACTAAAAATTTGTCATGGGAGGCTCATAGGAATAGGAGTGTGTATCAGCTTAGACCACACTTTTTCTGTAGCCTCTGCTTTCTGGCATTTTTTTACAAAGACATTTGTTGTATTGGTAATTTCAGATGAAATTCGATTGTATTAGAGACACAAAGAGGGTTGTTGGAGCAAGCATCCCTGTTTTGTCAGTCAATCCACTCTCTCATTGCCAGGTATATTGCAATGGCTGAGAATCCACTAAAAGAAAAGAATCCATCCATCATTAATAAGTTAGTCTATTTGTATTTTTGTTTGTTCATCATGTTTTGATTGACAAGCTTGAAAGGAGCAGAGTGAGAGGATGGCTGCCTGCGAGTCGACAAGGAAAACTCCATGATTGAGAGAAGTATTATGGATCAAAAGTTGGAAAGTAGCCAGTTTAATTGCCTCTATCTCAGCCTCAAAATTTGTGGCAATCATACCAACAGGGCATGAGCCCTCAAATAAAATTTCAAAATACCAGCCTGCACCAGAGGTACAGTCCTCCTGGGAGGAGCCATCAGTATATATATGGAGCCATTTATTTCTTGGAAATCTATTCACAATAATTTCAAGAGCATAGGCTCGAAGAGATTCAGTGATAGTGTCATTTTTTCTTTGTAGGGTGCCAACAGAAAGACTTATAGTTGGGATTCTAAAATTTGGTGGGAATCTGTCACCAAAACAAAAAAATTGGCAAGGAAGATGACTTAGGCCGTATTTAGTCATAAGGTCTTCTGCTCTCTTGAAGAAAGACTGATGAGTTTTTAGTCAATTTTCTGCTGGAGTAAAATTTTGCCAGTGCTGGACAGGAAGTCTTCTGTATTTTTCCAACTGTTTTAGTAGCTGCCTTTGTCTACGAACCCCCAGAGGTTCAAGAATAATAACAATTGTATATCCTTTAATTATCATTACGCAAAGCAGTTTATTCATGCAATTTTCAACTTTTATTGCAATAACTGAGTTGAAATTATTTTATTGCATATTTTGTTTGTTTACTTTGTTACTCCTTGGAAAATGAAGAGAGTTTGTAGCTTACTGGTCATTTATTGTTTCAGGATAATTTTTTTTCAAGAAAGCAGTTTGGCTAATTCTCACAGTCAGTTTAATGGAAATTGAACCTGGAAACGATTTAGTTGAAGACCAAAATTTTAACCATTCAGCTACAGCTTCTGACATTTACAACATTTGAATGCTGTTCATTTTTTAAAAAATTAGCCATTTTAGTGAAAACGCCCCTGTTTACATTTGAACTATCCATTGACAATTGCAATAATTCAAATATTTGTAATTCTAAGCAATTCTCAATCACTTTTTTTCAAATAAAATCTCTTCAGTTGAGTGACCTAAAAATCTTGATGTGTAATACCATGTCTTAACAATATCATTATCACAAAATATTACTTAACATTCTGACTGTTAAATCTACAGATGATTCATTGAGCTTTCATCAAAGAAAAACACATAATTACTAGAACTCTTAACCTTTTCGTTCAATAACGGAAAAAAATAAGTTAAAAAAACAGTTAAACAAGTGCATTTATTTCACTGCAACTGAACTGCTTAGCTATAGCACTGCCTAGAAATATTGCTTGACAAGGAGAATTTATATAGTAACAAGAATTGTAGCTGAATCCACTTTGTTTATTTCTTTATGAATCCATAGAATTTCAACCTTTAAAGTTTCTTTTAAAGAAGCAAACGAATCTAAAATTTCAGAATACGCATTGGGTACATATTCTTTAACAGATACAGTTACAGTGAGCATTTTTTAATGAGTAGATTTTTTAGCAGATACAGCTTGCTCTAAGAAATACATGCATTTTTTGCTTTCATTTGGGATTCGACAGCCAATTTGTCTACATTTAAATTGCAAAATTTTTTCTTGCAAGCTAGACAATGAGCAATTTCTTTTTTTATTCAAACAAAAAGTCAATCTTTCCACAGTTTTACTTGATTTTCCAGGTCATTGAAAAGACAATTTGCACCAGGCATATTAAATAGTTAATTTAGTGATATTCCTTTCAGTGGTAGTCCTTTATTTTAATGATAAACAATAAAATTCATCCTGGTTCACTGAAATTATATGGATTTTTACCAAGAATGGTATGGAAAGTATATTTCAAGTCAAAAATTTTATATTTAAATAATATTGAAATGAATTTTATAAATGATAAAGAAAACAGAAAGAAATAGAAAAAGGATCAATTAAATAAACTAAATGCTACATCTGATCCTGACTAAATTGTATCATCACAAAGCTATTGTGGCTGAATCATATATGAATTGTGACTTCATATAGAGTTGACATTAAGAGCTATTACTCAATTTAGTTTTCAGTTTATTTCATTGAAAATTTTACAATATGGGAATAAAAAAAATCACAATATGTTTTAACTAAAAATAAAAGCATTAAAATAAGTAAAATTTTAGGAATAATTAATGATATTCAAGGAGTCTCAAGTCCAGGAGTTTCAAGGAGTTGTATAAACCCTGACCTAAAGGTTCAATTAATATTCAGATTTGAAACTTTTTAATGTAAGAATGTATTTAAAAATATTTTAAATGCACTGTAATATGATTTTACTGTTATTAAACAAATCATACACACCTATCTGCTTCATCCAATATTAAAATTTCAATAAAATGTAAGCTAAAAGATGGAGTATTTTCAAGGTGATCTAAAAGTCTACCAGGAGTGGCTATTATAATGTCAGGTAAACGTCTTAAAGCTATTTCTTGTGCTTTCAGTTCAAGTCCACCTATAAAATTGTTGCAAAAAAAGAAGAAAATAAACTAGTTAAAATTAAAAGTGTATCAGAATAACTTGATATATATAATGCAAATAAATCATAGCATACATAGTAAAATATTTAAATTAGACATTTTTTTATGTATCTTATTTGATGTTTGATCTAAAATACATGAAATTTTGATAATACTTCTGTAAAAACAGAAAAAATAATTTGCAAATTAGGGAATGCATGTTCTATAATAGTGATTCTATGAACTTTATTATTGTGCAAGATATTAAGGACAAAAGTTTTCTCACATCTGTATGTCTATTTATTTGGCATTACTGTTACTTTTAATGCTATATTTTGATTAAATATATTACTTTAACTATCACATAAGTATAATAATTAAAAAAATTCATAATATGCCCAATATATTAATATTTAAAAATTATCCATTGTAAAATTGTGCACGTTTTTCCCTTTTCTCAATAAAAAACTTAAAACAACAGAGAGACAAATTATTTTTTTACACAAAAATTATATCTTTTTCCACAATTAGAGCCAGTTCTCATTATTAAGTTTTGGTTAAAACTTTAATAATCAATTAAAAAATCCACTTCAAACAAATAGTTGTTCAAACAAGAAAGCAATTAAAAAGTTATATAACTATCTAGACCATGGCATATTCTCTAACTTCACAATGTAAAATTAGTTTAGTCTTACTTAGATAGAAATAATATATTTTTTCCCTATTCTTACAAACAATTTCTTCCAAATTTCTCAAAAGCCAATGCGCTTAAATAGGTTATGTGTTCTCCAGCCTACTTCCCTGTATCTGGTCTCAAGCTGTGTTCTACTAGTTAGATGGAAGCTGTTATATGGGAATCTTCATAGCTGGGAAGTGAGACCAAGCAGAAGATTCTTCCCATTACTTGGCCTGCCAACAACTCAGGTATCATTTCACTTGGAGGACATTACAATCATGACCAATTTAATATCCTTAAGCCACACTCAATGAAGACAACAGATTTTCTATTAAATAAAGATTTGATTGCCCAACTTTTCGATAGTTAGGACAATGAATTAACCATTGAGGACACTACACCCTTTTAGAAAGTTTGTGGTGTATGTAACAAAAAATAGACAATGATTTTGACTTCATGTCAGGAAATAAAAAAAAAACTGTTAAATTTATAAATAGGGGGAAAGAACATTAATATCTTTTCAGAAAGACATGGATTAGAACATTTAAACTCAGAAATAAATTGTAGAAAATTAAAAAAAGAAATTATATAGCATATTTTTATTCAGGAATTCATTTTATTTTGAAATATATTCTGAGTTTTATGATATCAAGAAGGGAAATCAATTCTTATAGCTATGCTGAAATTAATTTAGGATATACAGCCAAAGGTTAAAATGAAAATACAGAGCAGTTCTGTAAAAACTGGAATCGTTTATAAAAAATGAAATCCCTTGAAAAAAATTATTAAGTGAATTTTAATATCAGACACACATAATAATATCTAAACACTTCTAAAATTCAATTTTATTACGTGTGCAACAAACTGCATCATTACCATGATTGGATACCACATACACAAAGAATTGATTTTAATTTTTTTTTAATAAGTGAATTGAAAAGATAATACAGAAACTTGATGAAGGATCAGTTTGCTGATAAATTCAAGTAAGAGTTACTTTTAAACTGCAATTTTTTTATTTCTGTATATTAAACTTTATATATTATTCTAAAAATAATGTATATTATTATGAAAAACTGCATGGAAATAAAAAACACAATGAAAAATAAGACATTATAAAATAATTAAACAAGATAATGCCTTTAAATCATCCATAATTTAAATTACTTTAGTTTTCACAAAAATTTACTATGTTTATATAAAGGTTAAGCGATTAGAAATTAGCACAACATTAGTATTCAAAATTTCATTTTACCACAAAAATTATTGTACAAGAAAGAAAAATTTATCATAACATCAATTGGAGGTTTTGATTATCAAGAAATCAAATTTGGTTTGTAAGTGCAATATTAAGACATTCTCATATTTTTTCAAGCAAGTTATTAAAATTAGAAAATCAGAAATGAAATATTATATTATTAGACATATCATCCCACATTTTTATTAACTAATTGTAATAAGATATTATGATAAGTTATATTAACTTAGAGTGATAAGTTAATTGATTATTTGTTAATTTTAAGCATGATTTTAATCCCAACATTATACCATAAAGTGTAAAACAAAATTTTGCCAAAACAGAAATGACACATCATATTAATATATATCAGCCTATAAATTTTTAGTGATAAATTATTTTATTATTTATTAAGTTGAACCATAATTTTAGTTAATAACATATTGTCAAATACAAAATAAAATTTGTCAAAGACAATGGCAATTAGGATAGTTTTTTCAATAGCATTCACATACAAAATCTAGAATACTTATAATTATGTTTTAAGAGATAGGGAAAGATATAAAAATGTACACATCAAAAGAAAATGTTATGAAAATATAAAATGGAAATACTTGTTATATAAATGAAATGAGGACAAAATAGTAGTTCTAAATTATTTTCTTTGCTTAAAGATATTTTTGAATAGGATATTTAGTGAATTTTCACACTTTGTATTCTAATAATAATTATAGTTTTCAAAATATAATTGCTATTGTTTTAGTCTTACATAAATGTTAATATAAACATAAAAAACTATAGCAATTATTGATGTAAAGAAAAACAGCACTTTAAATGCAATATTAAAACAAAAAAATATTAAAAATTTATTTAAATAAGAAAATTTTGAATGTATGATAAACAGAATTATTCCTTTACATATTCATAATTATATTTGAATAAATTATTCCAGCTAAAACAAAATTAATATTTATTTATCAAGTGATGTCAACTTACAGTAATTTACAATGAATTAGTACCATTATTATTAGTTCTAGTTTGTTAAATAATGAATAATTGATTTTTAAAGGATAAACTGATAATAAAAACATTCTAAATAAAAATTTAAAAAAAAAAAAAAAAAAACACACACACACACACACACAATCAAAATATATTTGTTTACAAAATGATTTGCTTTAGGGTTTCAGTTTAAACCACTTTTGTAGAGAATCTTTAGGTTAATATTTAAGTAATGAAAATATAAATTTTAAAATACATTATTTTTCTTATTTTATGAAGGAACCACTTTCAAAAAAGAAACTTCTCCCCACACAAAGAATTAAAAATTTTTTAATCATACCAGCAGATAAAGCAATTTCTATTTTGGTAAACTGAGCAAGTTGCTTTGACACTTGATAAACTTGTACAGCTAATTCTCTTGTTGGCAGTAATACCAAAACTCTTGTTACAGGTTTGTCCTTTGGTTTAAAAAGCAATCGCTCCAAAACTGGTAACATGAATGCAGCAGTTTTACCTACACAAACAAAATATATGTATAATTGATGTATAATTGATTTTTGCTATCCTTTAACTCAAGAGAAAGAAGTAAATTAAATTATTCCTTAATATATAATGTTATTTATATCAATTTAAAACAAATAAATAAAAAAGATTCAGTTGAGAATCACAGAGGATAGTATTCCTAAAATTATTATTTAATTAAGGAATCAAGCCTAATTTGACAGACTGATAACTCATAAATAAAAAAGCAGCATAATAGAAGTAAGATGTAAATGATAGAACACATATATAAATTAACTTCTTTTAATTAAATCTAAAAAAATAATTAATAAACTATTATATAAATCCTCATTAAATATTTAAATTAATTTAATTTTGAAAATTATTATCAAGAGCATATTATTTTTTACTTAAGTACCTATTAAAGAAATCTTATCGAAAGTCTTAATATCTTCCTAAAAATTAGAGGCTAACAAAATTAATAAATGCCTTTTGCTTTCAACAGCTTTCAAATTTAAAAAAAATAAATGTTTAGCTTTATTTCTTAGAAATATAATCAATCTTTAAAAATAAAGCAGATGTTATTGTACTCAATATTAGTAACACATCAAAAAGTTTAAAAAAAAGACAAAAATACTTGGAATGCTCGTAAAAAAAATAAAAACATGCTGAAAAAAAAACTGTAAGAGAAATGCCTTTTACTAAAACTTCCGTTAATTCTTAAGTTAAGAAGAATAAAATTTGAAATATTCATCAGTTTGCTTCCAACAATTATCATTTTTCCATTTCAAACAATTTTAAGAATCAAGAGTTACCTGTGCCAGTTGCAGCACAACCATAAATATCTCGGCCCATTAATGCTATTGGAATAGTTGCAGCTTGAATTGGTGTGGGGTGAAGAAAATTCATAGCAGTTATAGCCTGGTGACCAAAAAAAAAAAAAAAAAAACTCTTAATAAACAATACAAAAATTTTGCAGCCAAATATAACAGTATATTTTAAATGGTATTTTCAACAGTAATGCATTAAATGAACATGATTTTTTCATAAATGAAATCTATTTTTTCGCTTCCTTGAATTTACTAAACTGTATTCTTTTTCTCTTCAAAATAAAACTTTCATAACCTAAGAAATGAAATTAGCAGCATATTTCTCTAAAAAACTTCCCTTTTAACTAACTTAAAATATAAACAATTAAAGCTTAAAAATAATCCAGAGAAATAAAATGTACATTTTCTCATAAAATATTTTCAACATCATACACAATTTATATTTTGTTAAGAGAAGCAGTTAGAAATTTTTTAATAAATATAACTTCTTTGTTTACATTCTTTTTAATGTAAATAACTATTTCATTAGTATTCATGTTTGGATAATTTTTTGATACATTTATTATAAAAGTGAAATATTGATTTGGTATATAACAGATAAGTGATGTTTTAATGGTTAGAAATATCAAAAAAAAAAAATAATAATAATAATAAATAAATATTACTATATGAAATCTTTTAGGTTTCTCAACTGAATTTACTCTAAGGATCAGTAAAATATTTTAGTATGTTGTCATGGACCAGGAAGTTTAATAATTTGTTCCATTGGCATAATTTTTTTAATATAAATAAATCTTAAAGACAAAAATAACTTTTGAAGAATAATTAGAAAATGAAAAATAATTTTACAAATTATTACAATAGATATTCAGCGTTCCTGTTATCAAAGCAGACAGGGACACACTAACTGGTGTACAGAAAGGCAATTAGGTACAAAGTTTCCTGCTTGTTGTATTTTCTTCATCGATTATATTATTTTCAAAACTAACAAACTATTGTTATTGTAATGAAAGTGCTGTTTTAATATCGGTTGTTGATGGATGACACTTCAGATTTTGGACAGATAATTGGATACTTCACAGACTGGAGATTGAGAAACATTGTTTTAGAGTTTTGTTTCAGTTCTGTTATAATTTGATTTCAGATATTTTTTACATATTTTACTCCATTATATAAGAAAGCTTTGTCTACAGATTATTTGATGAAAAAGCATTACTTTCAAAAAAACATACTCACATGAGAGTAAATGAAACAGTCAAAGATATAAATGAAAGCAAGGATTCATTTTCCAAGAAGCTAGGAGATTTCTCTAGTGAATATTTTGTCAGAAATTGAGAGTGCTAATTGAAAGCTTTTCTGTAGAAGTTCGATTCAAAATATTTTATCTTAGAATCAAAATTTGAAAAAAATGCACACATACATTTCTTAAAATAAAATCAAATATTGTAGCAAATAATGAAAAAGAAATTTACTTCTTTAGCGTTTTCTTCAATGATGAGCTACTAAATCTGATAGCTGAAACATAAATATTACTTAAAATGCTCAAAGTACTCAATTACTTTTAATTCAAGCAAATTTTTATATTTAAATAGTGTAAGAACTGATAATAACCAAGTAATAAACTGATAACAAGAGTATCAAACTGATAAATGATCAAGAATCCTCAATTAAAACTTTATTTTATTATAAAAACAAAGTTCTCTAGTCCATTTTCCAACAATTATATCTATAACAGAATTTCTCAAAATTTAAAAATTTTTGCATTTTTCCTAAGGTAAGAGTGTTAAAAGAATGGATAAGCGAATCAAAGAAAAAAATTTAAAGCAGATTTAAAACATCCTATGTAATCAAGAAAAGTATTGTATTCAATAAATCAGTTTTTTGTTCGAGAAAGACATCAATATATTCCAAATAAAAGATCATGTTATGGATGAAATACATATACTATGTAAATTATTTTACTACCTATATATAAGATTTTTTTAATTTATCCACAGATAGATAGAAATGTGCAGAATGTGTCTCAGAGAAAATACGATCAAAACATAAGACTCATATGAGATTAGATCAATATATTTAAGAAATATAATGAACATCTATAACTCTTTTTCTATTCCCCAACACTAGCAGAATATTTGCCTTTTGTTGAAGGGAATATTTGTGGAACACTATTTAAAAAATAAAATAAAAGCTAACACAAAGAAAATTAAAGTGACTTTCTAAAAATAATATTAAAGAGGATGAAATAGGAGATATGATTCAATAACAAAGCATTACTGTGTTTAGAGAAGAAAAACAATTATGGGCTAACAAAGATAGGCATGACTCAGAAATAAAATCTGGTAAGGAAGACAGAATTAATGGAGGTCATTTTAAAAACCTAAATACATTACTGATTACAACAGAAACATGGGAAATAAAATCATTACAAATGCATTTGATTTTATTGATAGTAAAAGTCATCTCCAATTTATACCAAAAATAATATATCACATTTTAGAAAATTGTAGAAATTATCAAGAAAAACAGTTAATAGTCTGATCTATATACATTTATATGGTTATCCAGTTAATATTTTCTGATTTCTAATGTGAATAAAAAGTAAAAAGGATGATGGTAAAAATAAAAGGTCCAATTTCAATCACCATTTTTTTTTAAACATTTCTTCCTATGTAAAATGTTTATAATTATTTTTTATTTGTTAGAAAGATAATATTTTAAAGAAGATTTTATAGTGTGTTGTAAAACTACACATTTCTTTAATAGTTCTTTTTAGTGAATTCATATTTTTTCATGAAATATGAATTCACTAAAAAGAACTATTTAATAATTCTAAGAACTATCTAATAATTCTTAATCATATAATATTTTCACAGGAAAAATATTTTTAAATATATACATTAGAACCATCTCTTTATATAAAACAAATTATGAAAAACTTTGAACAAATACTGTAGTGATATTAGTCAATTTTTATGTCATTTCCAATCACTAGACAGAGCATAATTATAATGCAAAATATATAATATTTTAAAAATTAAAAATGAAATTCTCTTTAAAAATTATGCTTCCCACTTTTTGTAAAGGTCTTGATAAATTCATTTGTTGAAATGTCATTCCTTTATCATATTTAATTTCTTCACCAATGATTTCGCTTTCAATCTAAAAATGTAAAAATATTATAAAAATTAGACAGGATATTATGCAAGGTAGATAAATTATCAAAGAATGTCAAAATGATTTGAATTAAGGATTAATAGTTTTCAAAGTATTAAACTTTTTATGACCTTGAAAATTTACAATTTACAGTGGGACTAGACAACTTACAGTGAGACTTATGAAAATCTAAACATAATGATGCATAAAAAGAAAATAAAACAATTGCTCAACTTCCATCAAATATCTCGTTTAATACAGATAAATCTTACCTAGGTAAATTTTGAGGTTATTTTTCCCTTAAAAATACTAGTTCACAAAAAGCTTGAAACATTTAATGATTTTCTTTATGTTACAAAAAATATCAAATATATTAAAAAAAATTGTTTTAATTTAATATTCCCTGAATTTTAATTAATATTATTCTTTAATTCTTTCATTTAGATAACTCTTGTAAAAAAGGAAAAAAAATCACCATTTTAAACAATAAACAGTAGTTTATTGTTTAAAATGACTATTTTAATTAATAAAAATTAAACAAGACTATTTTAAATATTTCAGATAATTGAGAACTTGATGCAAAGTTCATTCATTTGTCTTCAGTAAATAACAAAATAGTATTGACAACAGAGAACTGAATCTTTAAATAATTTATAAGTTTGTTAGGTTTTAAATTAAATAATAATTTGTTAGATTTTAAGTTAAATATAACTATAGAAATTTAACTTAAAACCTAACAAAATCGAAATAAATCATTTTAATTCAATTAAAAGCTTTTGTATATCATACTAACCTTTTTTAACCAAAAATTAAGATTCAAATTTTATAATGAAAATAAATTTTTTGCCAATTAATTACAAATAATTAATTAAATAAAAAAAGCTTCTCCTGTGTATTTTAATACAGATGATTATAACAATTTAATATTGAAATTTAAATCACAAATTTCATGTTTAAAAAATATATGATACAGTACAATAATAATTTTTATATGCAATGAAAAAAAGTTGCATTACCCTATAAATCAAAAGAAAATACTTTTGATTCTTCTTAAGAAGACATAACAATTTTACAATATATATAAATTATTAAACACAATCCAACTCTATTAATGAAAATATATTCTCAGCAATTAAATTCATTTTAACATTTTTTCCCCTTTATTAATTAGTTTTAGTAAATAACACTACAAAAATAACTTTTAAAATTATATAAAATAATCAACATGCTTGGAATAAAAAATATATAAATAATTTTCATTTCTAAAACAATAACCTAGTCTGAAAATAATAAAATGTATTTACTTCATTTCAATTGGTCATTTTAAAAATTTATTATTGATTAGAAAGGAAAATCAATACAAAGTATGATTTTCACTTCATTCAAATGCACCTATACCAGAGACATCATACTTTTTTTACGTATTTTTCTCCTAAACTAGGAATTGTACACAGGAAGGCTTCTTTCAGCAATTTTTATATACTCCCAACAAGGAATCTAACTGTGCAGAGTTTATGCGGTCGTTTTGTAAACCCTGTATTTATATATATATATATATATTTGACTTACACTGCATATATCTATATATAGATAGATCCATGAATAGCTAAATATATATGAACTTGGATATAACACTTTAAAAGGAAATGACAATTTTAATATACTTACATTAATAACTTTGTCAAAGTCAAACATGCTTTTCTTCTTCTTTTTCTTCTTTTTAACTTTGATAACATCTGTAAATAAAAATAAAAAATAAAAAAATTATCAAATGATAGATTTCACCATGAAAAAAACTAATCATGTAATCATACTGTTGTTATTTTTTCTGCTTCAAATTTTGAATAAATATTAGATGAAACTTGACTTGACTTGAGAGCTTGACCACATTACCATTTAAATCATTTTTTTTTAATGATTTTCAAAAGAATAACAGACAGTAAATTCTACATATAAAATATATTATAAATTGCAGTCATGAAATGTAAAATATAAACAAACCTGTATTGAAAGTTCTTGTTTAAAGTAAGAGTGAAAATAAATGTAGAAAATAATATTTTATTTGAAATTTTACAAATTATATAAATGAATACGGATAATATTTGGGCTTATGTTGTTTCAATGATGAAGCATGAAATAAATGTGAAGAGAGCATGTTAAACTGAAAACAGTTAAAATTAAAGAACATAAGCTTAAATGATAGATAAATTAGGAAATTAATAATTCATGGAAAATAAATTCTCCATAAAGGATAAAGTCAGATCTCATATAGTAGGAAAACAAATCTGAAAAACTAGCAATATAATTCTTAAAAATTGCAATATTAAAACCTGATAAACAAAAAAAAAATGAAATTATTTATAATTTACTTAAAAAATTAATAAATATATTTAGAAAGAGATTAGGTATAGATATGATCTAGTTTGTTTGTTGCTCTATAGTAACTTTTGGAAATATGGAAAGATAACTTGAACTCAAACCTATAATTTAAAGTGAATTTTAAACCACGAAAAATTTTTTAATTGAACTGAACACATAAACTATTGAATAAAAATTAAAAGTCAAAAACCCTTCAGCAACCAGCATACAAAAATGAGCAAAACTTACAAAAATAAGTGAAGCTTAAATTAAAAAGATATTTAGTTTCATACATTTCTTTAATCTTATATCTTATTAGATATTTTGTATTAGCAAGTAATACCAGTTTTGCATTTGTAAAAAATTTTTTTAATCCTTACTAAGATCATTTTCCATGGTTATTCCATGTTTTTAACAGGTTATTCCATGTTTTTAACTTTTAATGATTCAGATCACTAATCTTAAGTAAAGAGGATTTGTTTTATCCTTTCTACACTTCTTATGAATATCTTGCAAAATTTATAGCACATTTCTTCATTCCAATTAAATTTTTCTTAATCTTAATTAAAATTTTTGTAACAAGACAAACAATTTTTGTAAATATTCTTTTAATTAAAAAGCTATTTTATCAACTGCAGTTCCAATAAAACTTCACCTAGAGACTTGTCTTATGATGTATTGTCCTAAAACATTAAGAGTTACAAAATGAACTTGAGACCCTCCTCATAACTAAGACTAGTTTAAAAACTCAAATAAACCCATAGCAAATCCAGTTCACGGACAACTCATTTAATAATTTATGATAATTATTTAAATGTACTAAGGAAGCTGTAAAATTCTTCTGCACACATTTTAAAACCAACAATATATTTTCAACTTTTTTAAAATATCTCACAAAATTTTAAGGAACTTTTGGGATATTTTAAAAAGCTAGGAATGTAAAGAATTTAAGAAGTCTGCATAACTCTATTACTTTAATTTTGATAAAATCAATATTACATAGTTTCAAAAGTAAAAATTTTATTATGATTTGGAAACTGAATTAATTAAAACTCTATAATTATCATATATGAACAACTTTTTTAATAAATGAATAGTTCCTTTCATAATATAAACATTACCAGTAAAAAAATAATAAAAAAAACTAAGTTATAAAATTAAAATATAATTAAAAGCCCATACAGAATAGCCTGAATTATGCACTCAATTTTTAATAAAAGTTCCATTATTTAGAGCTGAAATGAAAAACTTAATTTATGATAAGCAGTCTTAAATATTAATACTTTATACCAATTTTTGCTAAATTCTTTAACCCTTCTAATCATGTAATCCAACACAAAATTGTCTTAAGTTGAAAGAAACATTTACTCAATAATGAATGCAATTAAATAATAAATTTATAATATAAATTACTGAGTTAAAAAAAAATGAAGTCCATATTAGTAATTTTTAAACAATTTTGAAGACCCTAATTAATATGAAAAAATTAAATATCCTTGACATAAATACATATTTATAAAATTTCTATTGTTCAAAGAAGCTTCTACAAACATCTCTAAATTTTCCATGAAACACTTTTTTTTTAAAGGAAGATTAAATGCATATTTTTTCCTTTAAAATGTATTTTGATTTGAATAACTTGCATTAGCTGGACCATGTATTTCGATAGGAAGATATTTTCCCTACAAAAATAATAATGTTTTCCAACGCAGAATAAGAAGGCAAAGAGAAAGAACCAAATGGCTAGAAAAAATTTAAAAGTGACAGGACTGAATCAATAGAGTGCCACTGCACAAGAGAGGTGGGGAAAACTTGAGCAAAATAATTTTGGCCAACAGGTATTATTAACAAAGAAGATTTGAATGAATCTAATTTTAAACTATAAATACTTTAAAATAGAAATAATAATTATTGATATGATTACGATAAGGACAAATATTACTAGCTATAAAATGTATGCAATTATTATAGTACTAACACTGTTTATTAACTAGTTAATATTTATACACTAAATAATTATTCATCGCATCAAATTTAAAGAAAATATACATAATATATATATATATTCTAATATATGTTCAGTATCTTATTGAAATAATTTTCAAACTAACTTCTTCTAAAAAGTAAAAGTAAAATATACATTTATTTTATTTTTATTCCTGCTCACATTAAAAAATATTTGAAAATAAATTCAGGATTTATTTTAAATATTTTGATGAAGAGGAAAAAATAATCCAGGAATTATGACTGCATATAAAATGAATGATAAATAGAATTGCTCACGGCAAAAATATTTAATTCAAAAGAGTATCAATACTTAGAGATTCAAATTTTAAATCTGCTGATTATCATATCAATTTCAAAAATGCAATAAAATTACAATTTATTTTTCAACTGTTTGTCAATGATTATTGAATTATTGTGAAAAAAAATATTATTTTAAAAAAGAATGAGGACTCAAGCGAAAATCTTATTTCCATTTTAATGAGTGTCCAATTTGCAATCAGATTAACTAAGAATTGTATATAGTTTTCTATTTTCAAAACATAATATTTTTTATTAATAATATTACAGATTTATAAAACTCCATATAAGTGAAAGAAAACATTGATTCAAAAATTACAGATCAAATAAAGGAGCTCTTTAATTTAAATTTCATAATTCTTTTTAATCTGAAAATTAAGTATATTGAAAATATAGATAAATTGTAGATAGATTCCCTGATTGCATTGATTGCATGACATTTATTTCAGATATTAATTTAAGTACTGATATTATTGATTAAAATCAATAGGTTTTTAATATAAAATTATACATCAATGTATACAATGCATACACATAAAAACAGCTTTAAATATTATTTTGATTACTATAAATTCAATCTTGGAATGCAACTCTGAGTATAAACTTACTACAAATGAAATAAATTTTAAGATGACTTTTTGAAGAAAATATTCAAAGGTAAAAGAATTTTATGCCGAAAAATCCCTTTTATAATTTTAAAATAAAGAATACTGCAAAGCTTTTTAAAATTATTAAACAAAGTAATTAAATTAAGAAAGCATATGAATTAAATAGGAATATAATTTTTACCTGGTTGTTCTTCTTCATTATCAGAAGATAACTCTAAATCTTCAGTAGCTATTTCTTCTTCCTGAGCTACTAAGCCATTACCATTTTCAAGAGGTGTATTTTCATTCTCAGTATTTTCTTGCGAAATTTCTTTTTTTATCTGTGAAAAATAAATAAATAAACAGCATCTAATATTACTTAGCTTAAAAAAATTAAGCCTAATGAAAAAAAAAACTAAAACTAATAGTAACAAACATCAACCTCACAACATAATCATTATCACTGTTGCGAATTATATATCACGTGGACTTACAAATATTTCAGCCAAGGATAATAAACTCAGCATGTTTCACTGTAATAAATCCTACTATAAATACAATATCTGTTAAATATGCTCAGAGATATTTCAAGACTGCTGAAATTAATTGCTTAACATGATCAAAATATGTTTGATTAATATGTATATAAATTTGTAAAGCTATTAAAAGATGATGAATAAGCAAGTACAACATTTTGCGTAAAAACCTTATTGAAAAATTCTTGTAAATGGATAAATGTAAATAATTCTTGTGATGGAAAATTGAATAAAATTCAAATTAGCTTTTATATGTCTTTGAATTCATAAAATCTATAATAATTTTAAGGATGATATATTCATTTTTTTTTTTATTTTACATAAAGAAAAAGATATATTTTATTGATGAACAAAACTACAAAATCATTATATAGATAATTACAACCATAATTCCACACACACATTTAAAATTGTGTTTCATAATTTTGAGGTGAAATTAATCAAACGAAATATTTAATTAATTTTATTAACAAGAGATGAATTATTTTGCACTAATCTTGATATTTATATTACACAACCAAAGGTTAATTATTACAGTAAATGCTAGCTTTTATAAACCCATAGGAACAAATAAAACAGTTCGTAAAATGAAAAAATAATGTATTACGCTACTGAGATCCGATTATTTTACCAAACTTTTTTTTTCATTTTAAATAAAATAGTAATAGGAAAAATTATTCAGAATGCACTAACAGAAACACAGGCAAAATAAGATTTATACTTAAAAACAATAATCCCTTTCACTTTACTGATGAAAAATCAAGCAAATAATGCTTTATCTTTTTCTGTGTTTAAAAACTATATTTTATAAAACTTCTATGTTTAAAACTATATTATAACTAAGTATAACAACATTTTGCTATTTTTTTTCCTCAAAAAATTACTTTAGTCCAGTAATCCATTCAGCTGCTTGTTTCCCAGGTAATTTTTGCAATACAGCATTTACTTCTTGTTCAATATCTGAAGGTTCTTTTTGTTCTCATTCATTATATTTTCAATTATTTCATCCTCTAATATTTCTTCTGTACACATCACATGTGAGTTAAATATTAAAAAAATCCACGAAGTAAATTTAAGACATCAAAAGGGACTCTTTACCTCACTTTGTTCCCAGTTTTAAAAGCTACACAAGGGATTTGAAGATTACCAACCGGAAAAGGAAGACTGGAAACAGAGTTGTCTGGAAAGAGATTGTATGGCATGCTAAGGCCCATCCTAGACTGTAGAGTCAACCAAGAAGAAAAGGTGTTCTTTGTTGAAGTTCATGTATGAGTGAATCATCTTCATTTAATTCATCAGATAAATTATTTTGATATTTTCAGTTATGATTGGTTTATTAATAAGGCCTGAATGTTGAAATGCTTTCAATATTGTTTTCCCTTCAATATCATTTTTAGCTTTCACTGACAAAGACATTGCTCCTAGATTAATTTCATAAGACATCTCCAAAACCAAGAACATAATCACTTTTTGCAAAGATAACCTGTAATATTTATTCTTGAAATTGTTGTTTATACTCTGATCCATAGGATAAAAAATAGAAATTGCATAAGGCAGGAGTCTCTCCACTTGAATTGAGATAAGATCTGAAGCTTCAACATGATCCACAAGAACATTACAATTTTCTGATAAAAACATTGATCTAAATCTCTCATAAAATTCATAAATGCTTCCAGCCATCCATGCTTTAATGTTAGCATGATATACAAATGGTAGTTTTTGAACATTTTTGAAACAACTAGGTGTTAAATATTTCCATATAAAAAGCACAAGCAGTAAACAGATTATATTCCTTTCAAGTTGACTACAAGCAACAATCTAATTCTTTGTTTTGCTTTTGTAACCTGATCAAAATTATGTCCTTTAAAGCTAAGTGTTCTTGCAGGTAAGACCTTAAAAAGCAAGCCTGTTTTATGCTCATTAAAAGCATTTTTGGGTCACATTCAGAAAGCAGTGATTTCAATATTTCTTTTAATTCTTATTCTGAAATTTTATTCACAATTCTACTTTCATCACACAATTTTTTAAGGCTCAGTGTTTGATTTAAAATTTTTTCAGCCAACTGTCTGATGCTTTGAAATCTTTTACATTCAGTTTCATAGCAAAGCAGTTGGATAACCTTGTATAATTTTAATGATATTATCATCAATATAGATGTTCATTTCTCACATTTTCATCAGCAAAGTATGAAACATTTTTTCAGTTTATGATGCTTTTCTACTCTACAATATTTTCAAGGGAGAGCACTTTTACTGTTTGCTTTCTTGAAAAGAAATTTTTGTGCCAAGTTTTTAAAGTTGTTGATGGGCTATTCTTTGAAATTGCACACTTATTGGCAATTTTTGTCTTTATTTTTGTATACTTTGTTAAGGATTTTCTTTTTTATGACTGAGAAACCTGCTCATTTCTTCAACTGCGACAAATCCTCAACGGAATTAATTAAATCTCCACAAACGAAACACCATAAATTAATCTGTTCAAATGAACATAGTTGAAACTTTTAGATTTTTGTCTACTTTCTATGCTTTTGAATATGGAGTTCTCTCACCTTTTTACGTTCTTATGTCTCTTAGAGTCTATTTCATCACCCCAGTTCTTTCCCAACAAATCTCTGCTCCCACAATGTCAGAAACGCTTGCACATGTTGTCTTATTATTCAAGAATAAATCAAGTTCTCAGGGAATATATAAATAAGAAATCAAATAAAAAATTAAAAGATATCATAAAATAAATAATAAATGAAATGTAAAAAACCTATTTCGACAAAAACAAAAGTTTGCAAAAAAGAAATTTTTCAAAATTTTAGTTGGCAAATGGGAGTTATAATTATTATTGTCTATATAGTGTCAGGGTAAGGACTAGCAAATAGTTCATTAAAATATGAGTGTTCATAAATTAGAGGTTCATAAAAACAAGCATCTACTGTAGAACTTAAAATTGTATTATGAAATATTTAATTTTCATCATGATACTGCATCATTTTAATACATTTTTTGTTAATATTTGACATTTTAAAATTTTTTCTCCTCAACTGCTTTATTTCCTTTAGTTCAATTTTAAATTTTCATCCAGTAAATAATAAGCAAATTTAAATTCAAGCATAAAGAGAATTTTCAAAAATTTGAAATTTCCAGCTTTTGATCATAAATTTTCAAGAAACTAAATTTTATTTTATAAGGTTTTTCAATAAAGTATTCAGAAATAGTTGAAAACTTATTTTCTATTCATGTATTACAACAGAATAGGTCCACAAGCTTCATTACTAAATTCATAATTTGTAATTTTATTAAATGAATTTTTTTTAATGATATTAGCATTGCAACATTTCTTTCCATAAATTTAACTTATCAATTTCATCAAAATTTCTATGAAGTTAAATGTGAAGTAGAAACGGAGTTAGAAAACAGAACTTAAACAAATACAAAAAATATCTATATGGTGCCATTTATTTGTGACAGGGATTTATTTTATCTTAGGGACAGCATTATTTTCTTTAAATATGTGAGTTATGCATAGATATATGTTTTAGATTGATGACTAAATATACAAACTAAACAATAAGTATCCAAATGTTTTTTTTTTTCTCCTTAAAATATTTTTTACAAAATTGAAGTTTCACTTATTGCTTCTTTTTGCTATTTAGTCATAAAAAAAGAAAATTAATTTAAATAGTAAAGACTATTCATTTTCCTGTATGGAAATTTAAGTAAATTAAAAGTCATTAAAATCTTACAAAATTTAATTTTTCAACATTTTAAATAATAAATAAAATTGTCAAATAGTAATTTTTTTAATGTTAGAGAACATTAAGATTCAAATAAATTTATCAAATTGCGTTTCTCATTGATTAAAATATTTTTTCACCTTTATTTAGGAAAATATAATTATATCTTACTTTTGGAATTTCAATTATGCAATATTGTCAAGAGAAATGTTATTGATGCAGATGGTTAAAAACTACATAGATAATTTTAAAAAATTTACAATAATTCATACTTATACAAATTTTAAAATGATATACTAACTTGAAATAACATAAAATTCTTTATTAACCAAGTAATATTAATTGTAGTTCAGAAATAGCAAAATCTAGGGTGGTAAAATTGGCTTGAAAAAATCTGAAAATTCAATTCAATGAAAAGAAATAAGTTTGATTCCTTAATATATTTTACTTTTAAAAAACTGAATTATTTCTCAAAGTGAAATGCAGGAAGCAATAATTCAATTTCATTTGTCTTAAAACTTTTTTTTTAATATTTTGAAAGCTAAGCAAAAGATTGAACTGAATTTAATACAAAATACTGACATAATAGTCCCATTAACATATCCAAATTCCAATTTAGTCATAATTGTCATCTCATCCAATAAATACTCTAAATAACTTCTTGCTCTCCTCACTAGATTACAATGTATTCACTATAACACAATAGTTGAGAGTCATTTATGAGACAATGTGCTTATGATGTGGAAGTTTATGCTTTACAGATTTCATATCAACTACAAAATAGCAACGTAATTCAAAATTTGGACATAAGTTATTTCTGAACAATTGAAACAGAAAATGTAATCTTACAAAATTTAAAAGCATACAATATGAACAGAACATTATTTTTAATGGCCAAGAAAATTAAGCCCCATGATAGCAAATTTATGAGTTCCATGAATATGAATCATGGATTTTATAAACTTTATTTACAAGTTACAATTTTCTGATCAAAAGGCACCATACAGAGTCATTCAGTTTTACAAATTTGCACACAAATTACAGAAATATTTTGAAAATTTCCTTGATTTTTCCTGATACCTTTCAGAATAACTAATTCCTTTTAATTACATCTCTCTAATTTTGTAAAATTCTCAGAAAGGGCATATTGATGAGAGCAATTTTATTTTCTCTAATTGCTTTGCTTATTTTTTATTGTCTTGAGTTTTCGACACATAATCTTCGTATATACCTTGGAAGAAGTTTGTGCCAGTATAACTTTGACATTTTAATAATTTTTTTATTTATTAATTATCATTCACTTTTTAAATATTTATTCTTAATAGCAAACAACTATTGATTCATGACATTCCACAAAATACAAGGGTTATAAACATAACACTCAGAATTTCAAATGATTTCTGGATAGATCAATATTTGTCATTTCAAAATAATAAATAAATAAATAGATTTCATGCAGAATATAGGTATGTTTGGCAATCACATTGATATGTGAGATTCATTCAATGTTTAAAGAATAAAATGTACAAACGAAAAAAAAAGATTGTTTATAATGAATAAATTTTTTAATTGAGTTTTGGCAAAAGCTGGATAATATAAAATAATGAAATATATTAAACAGAATCTGAAATTATAAGTCACATATTATGAATCAAATTGCTAAAAATTAGATACATTTTAAAACAAATACCCTTTTTTGTCTTTTTTCCTCTCGAATTTGTGCAATTTTTTCTTCCAATGTACTTGGTTTACCTTTGGTATACTTGTGAATATCATTCCATTTATCACTGTTTGCAAAATCATCAGCATCAAACACAAACTGTGCAGAGAACAAGGAATCCTCTTCAGCCTTAAATAGTAAATAAATAGTTACATTACTTAGTAATAGCAATAATTCAATATACAACATATTAAAATTTAAAAGAAATAAAAACAATAAAAAAAAGGTATGAACACATGCAATTTAAGATGAAATGCATTAATTTGTATGAACAGACAATTTGTACATTCCATCTTTTGTTTCTAAAATATATATATAGGAAAATAAAAAAATGCCAAATTATACATACCACGTACTCAGAAGAGCACATTATATGCATAATTTAAAGTTTTATATACATACATACATACAGACATATATATATATATATATATATATATATATATATATATATATATATATATATATATATATATATACGCAACACATATTTATAAGCACCAGAAATAAATCATTTTTCTTATTATAATCAGATTGAGAAAGGTATCCAATAATTAAAGTTATATTGAAAAAATGTGCATATTTTTATAACTATTTGAAAATAGCAAAAATCATCATGAAAATGTAAGATGGAGATTTTATTAATGTATGGTTTTATAACAGAATGACACAATTTCCATTAAATGTCACTATTAACAATCCATGAAATTTCATTCATTTTTAATTAAATGATGAATAACTAGTCGTACATTAAGACTACAGCATTCAATGACACACAAAGGCCTTTAGCACATTTGTTAATTCCTCCAGATTCTCAATAACATCTACATGTGATAACTCTTTGAACTACATTCGTATGGAAAGCTGACATTATATTAGAAATGAGCTGTATGCATGAATAAAAAATTTTCAGGAATTAGCAAACATAAAAAACGTTCAAATTTTTTTTAAAAAATTAATGCATTTAAGTTAGAGAATAAAGTGTAGTATTATAAGAATTTTTTCAGCACACAGTAAAAATGTCTTCATTTATTCAAAGTTAAATAAATATGTATTATAAAATCATTACGACAAATGTAATCAGATAACAGGCCACTGTATTTTTAAGGACACATTTGGAGATCTACAATAAAACTACTTTCCAGGAGAGTTTTCACAGATAGTGAAGAGAGGAAGTAAACCATAAAAATTAGATCATTTACCACATCACATCACTTAAAATTTAAATCATAACAGATAATCCTGTCAATAATGAAGTTCAGTTAAATGTGGCAATACATCAGACTAACATAGCATCATATTTCAGTAAATCAAAGTTACCAATGCATCACCAGTTTCAATATAATGAATTAATGTGCTGTTAAAATCAATTTTATAGCCAAAACGATTGTTAATATTTTTTTTTTCCAATGACAGATATTTGGATCACAACAAGGCCAGAAACTTCTCTTCAAATAGGGCTTTCTGAGGGGTATAGTACAATAGACTTATGATCGCAGTGCTAGGTTCTTTTGGAACCACACTACCTTAAATCTAAACTAAATCTAGGACAGAAACTGCAACTCATTTGTTGTTAGCCAGCAAGCACCTGTGAATAAAGTCACATAGGCGAGTAGCGTTGCCCACGCCATACCACCACAAAGCCATTTATAAGATGGGCCACATTTATACATCATCACAGAAGAAAGTACAGAGAAACAGAGAAAGAAAGTGACATCCATGCCTGAACTGGGATTCTAGCCCGGAACCCACAGCTCAGGAGTCAGGAGCGTTAACCACTCAGCCACGAGTCAGTGGATTGTGAATATATGATTTCGAAAAAGGGTTATATATGTTGAAGTCTTTATAAACTTCCCAAAAAATAAATATTTCTGTTCATATTAAACAAATTAATGTAAATATTTTCCTTTGCTCAAGAGATAAATAATAAGTAAAAGTAACATAATAAAATAACAAAATAATTCCTTTTAACAGACTACTGTCTGTTAAAAGGAATTTATATTTAAACTTTTTAGATTAGATAGAACAATTTAGATTCCTAAATATATGCTTAATAATATACGAACCTAAAAACTATCACTGAGCTTCAATTATTTTTACAGTTTCTTTTTTTTTTTTTTTTTAATTCTTTTGGTGATGACATTTAAACAATATATTTTAGTTGATATATAAATTTACTTTTCAATTTATAATCTTTTTTGGCATAAGAGAATTAATTCAATCTGTGTACTATAAAGAAGAAGAATAAAATAGAAAACATTTTACTGACAAAGATTTTTTTATAAATAAATTTTGAGAATGTAAAGATAGAAAATCTCTAACTATTACATATTAGTATAATTACCATATATAATTAAATTGGAAGGTTACAGTTAAATTAAGCTTAATCAAAAATAATATCAATATAAAAATATGATTTATATATATTATATAAGAAGTGACTATTTTAGTAGAAACTGGAATAAGGTGATATCAAATAGAAGACAGTTCAAATAGAACTCAGCAAAATGTCCATATAAATGAAAATTTAGAACCAATATTAGAATATAAAGAGAAACACTGTTAACAACTAAGCACTTGAATTATAAGATTTGTTTGCCCAAATTGCATATCTTCAAGAAAAATATGAGGAATATAAATAATAATCTTAATAATAATCTAGATTTTCGAATAACTTAATGGAATTTTTTCTTTTCTTTTATACATTACAATAAAATTTGATTCCTAAAACCAATTCCAACATTATTTTCACACTTTATTGCATGCTTACACACTTAACTTTAGAAATTTTATATAAACACAGTTGTCTATTTTATTAAAGTAAACTCAAAATATGCTGCAATTACGACTTGAGTTGATGTAATATAGATTTATGCTGATATAATATAGATTTAAGTTTGATAGTTGCAACACCATTTTCAAGTATCTGGAATAAATAGCATATTTAAATTTGAATGGTAAAATCTTTAGGCAAAAAATTAAATAATTTTAACTATACAAGAAATATATATGACAAAAAATAAAAAACATGGAAAAAACTATGCAGTAGCATTATTTCCATATGAAAAAATAAATAGCTATATACTAAATAATGCTTAAAATAAATTATAATTCTGTTATGATAAATTGAAATTCAAAAATTTTACTCTCTTAGAAAACAATTAAAGAAAATACAAAGCAAATAGTTAAAGTAGACTATCTTCATAAATAAGGCAGTTCATGGAGAAAAATTCAAGAAAATCAATATTTGGCAGTAACAAAAAATACAAATTCTTTAACCTTTCATAGCATGAATGGGCAATAATCACCATCCTTCAGTTTTTACAATTTTTTTCATTTTGGTGATAAATATTCCTTCTAACTGCTGTAGAATCATAAGAGAATTTTTATTACATTCTACATATATAACCTAGTGCATCAATGAATTGTATTTTTAAACTTGCATCAATAAATACTAATTTTTAAGATTTTTAATACAATTGAAGCATCTTTTTGGTGAAAAGGTTATTAACATACCTTTCTGTTAATAATATTTTTTAATTATATTCTTCATTTGAGGTTATTTAAATTTGATATTTAAATACTTTATTTTCTTCGTTGTAAATTTTACTATCTTTTATTATTCCTATTTTCCTAAATAACTATAATTAATAGTTTATATATTTTTCCAAAAAGATGATTTTACATTTAAAAACACTCTTTTTTGTCGCAAAAGATTATAAATCAACTGTCTCAATGAATATAAAAATCAATTTAATTTTAAAAAAGGAATCATTTGGGGAATATATATTTCAATGAAAATTTACACAACAGAATAATATGTAAGTTTTCTAGTCTTCTTACAACGGAAAATTCGGATTTAAATTTTTTATATTGTAATTCATTAATATTAAGAGCATTTTTTACTTTCAAGCAGGAAAATATAGGTAAACTTCTGTTGATTTCAAGTTCAAAATTTAACATATTGATGGCTCAGAATAGTTTTGTAACTAATCAAAATAACAAACCTCGCTACCGGTCTCGCTTTCAGAATCTTTTATTTCGTCATCTTCTTCTAGAGTCCGAATAACACCATATTCATTCAAAAGAGCAGATTCCATTTAAGTATTAATACAATTCACAAATCTATATTTTGAAAATCCGGAGCAGTACAAATAAATACACACCAACGATGAGCGAACAGCATGCACGTTTGTTTATTTTTGATTTGTAAAGATACCTTACAGTATAATATAAGTCATGCTTATGTCAACAATTATATTTTATTCATATTAAGAAGTCCCAAGTATGAGATCTGAAGTGAAATATAAAAACATCAGGAGTTTCAGATCATTCCTCAATAAAAATATTAATACCGCATAGTAAATAGTATAAGAGAAGAATACAGATGCACTTTTAGTATTCATTGCATATTTGTCTACTAAAAGGCATTTTCATAACGAGTGCGCTATATTCCCAGTTTTCAGAAAATAGAAATGTAGCAGTTTTTGCCCATTATACAATTGATAGAAGTGAACAAGCAACTTTTCATTCTAAAGAACGCAGGCATCCAACATGCTGAGGTTTTCTCTTACTTTGATTATTCCTCTACTAAATTTGGAAAATTATATATATTTCAAAGGAAATTTGAAAATACATAATATCCTAAGTAGCAAAATATCTTTGCCCGTATTATCAAGATAATCCCAATATTGAACTGATAATGGGTGATAAGTTTTTTCCAATGTACAACATGTCAAGATAAACAAACAATGGATCTAAAATATGAGCCAAGTTTTCTCCGGGATTAGACATGCAAAAGTAAACATAGTATTATACTTCTTATAAGTTTTTTTCAACATTAGGCATACCATGATAAGCCAGTATTGGTTGAAAAATGTTGATTAAGATTTACCCGATGTAGGAAATACCAAATTAAGCTAATATTGGACCAAAATCATTTTTCTCATATATCACGATAAGCTAATAATGATTCTATAACGGCAACCAAGTAATTCTCTATTTTGGACCTTACTCGATTGGATATCATCTTCGAGACTTCTTCACTCTCGAAAATCTATGGTTTTTTTTAATTTAGGGAAACAAGTTGCTGACAAATCATAGTATAACACAGGGGTAGGCAATGTGGATCCCGTGGATGCCATGAGGTCCCCGATCGAATTTTACTGCTCCCTCTCTGGACAAATGTATACTATAGATATGTCGATAAATAAAAAAAAACAATTAAAATTGAATCAAAACATAACTATTTAATTAGTAATAATTATTAAGTACAATTAGTTTAAGTGAGACATATTATCACATAAAAAGGAAATTATAAAATTAATGAGTTTCGACGAGTGTTCACAAATGCAGCAGCGAGCGTTCCGCTGCTAGCGCTCAGTTCTCCAGATGATATCAGACTGCCTGAGTAGCATCTCTGCCTAATCACACAGGTCCGGTAAGAAAATTTATTCCTACGTCGCGTGTCTTGTATCTCTTGTATCCATCCGCGTTATTTAACTTTTTGGCGTTTGTTTACGTTTCTGGTGTTTGTTTACGTTTTTCAGCGGGACCACTACATAGCCAGAGGGATTTACTTACTCTTGTCAAACAGCGATATACAGCAAGTAGTCATTTGAGTATAGGATTGTGCATAGATTAACAGTTTGCTAACCTTGAGCGTATCTTATAACACGCAAGTATTTTTTGTTAGTGTGATGGTATTTCGAATAAACCACGCGTAGACTGTGCATTTAAAACTACCAAGTAATCCGAAATAATTCTTTTCTTTCAAAACTCTTCATGGATAAATGTAAAAGAAAAAGAACATATTATTTTAACGTTGAATGGGAACATCTATATTGTTTCGTTGATTACAAAGGGAAGTGTATTTGTTTGTTGTGTAATAATAGTGTTGCGATTCCCAAGAAAAGTAATATTGAATGACATTTTAAGACCGTTCATACCAATTTTGATAACGACTATCCAATGAACTCTGAAATTAGAAGAAAAAAAACTTTGTTTATTTAAAATCTTCAATAACTAATCAGCAAAGTTTTTTTACTAAGCCATTGCAATAACATAAAGCAGTAACAATCGCGTCATATAAAATATCGCATTTGCTAGCTAAGAATAAAAAACCATTTACAGATGGAATTAGTAAAAGAAGCCATGTTAGAAGCAGCTGATTCACTTTTTGAAGAATTTAAAGTAAAAAAGAAATAGTTTCAGCTATAAACACGTTGCAATTATCAGCACGAACTGTTACTAGAAGAATTGAAGTAATTGCGGAGAATTAGGAGACAGAATTAGCAAATTATATGGAAAACTGTATTTTCTTTTCGCTATAATGAAATGAATCGACAGACGTGACAAATATAACACAATTAGCAATTTTCGTGAAGATTGTATTTTCTGATTTTACAACAAATAAAGAATTCCTTAAAGTTCTGCTATTAAAGGAAAGTATCAGAGGAGAAGATATCTTCTCCATTGGTGCTTCCTTACTTTTAAAAAGTATATAACAGCTGTAACTTCTACTTTTAAAAATATTTAACAAATGTAAAATTACCTGTACAAAAATTATCGTCAATTACAACAGACGGGGCACCAGAGATGATTGGTAAGAAAAAAGGATTTATTGTCTTATATAGACAGGATTCCTTATTCCCAAAATTTATTTCTTATCATTGCCTCATACTTTAGGAAATGTTATGCGCAAAAACAATCGGTTTTCAACACGAATTTACGATAGTAACAAAAATTATTAATTCCATAAGATCGGGAGCTATGCAACACAGATTGTTTAAATTACTTTTAGAAGATGAGGACGTTCAGTTCACAGATCTTCTTTTACATACTGAAATGAGGTGGCTGAGCAGAGGTAAAATACTTGAGCGTTTTATCATGCTTTTGCCACAAATAAAGGAATCTATTGCATCAAGAGGCGAATTTTACGAGCAATTAGAAAATAAGGATTGGCTAATCGACCTCGGATTTCTGACAGATATAACGACAAAGTTGAATGAATTAAATTTAAAAATACAAGGGAAAAATCAGCATATCGCTGACATGATTAGTGCAGTAAATGCATTCAAATGCAAGTTAGTGTTGTTGAAATCCCATCCATTGAAAAAATCATTATCACATTTCCCAAATATAAAATATTCTGTTGAGAGTTTAAATTTGAATAATGAAAATTTTACTGCTACATCATATTTAGAAATTATAGATAAGTTAATAGAATAGTTTTCTACTTGATTTGAAAATTTTGCAGCATTAGAACCCGTTCTAAGATTTTTCATAAATCCATTCAATGTTATTGAAGATGATGTCCTTGAAATAGTTTCAATGTATTTCGAGCTTCATAATATCGAAGACCTAGAATTAGAAATATTAAACTTGCAAAGTGATATTATTTTAAAAGCGCATAGTAATGATAAAATGTTTTGGAACTTATTCGATGAAAATAAGTATCCTATGTTAAGAAAATGGGCGCTAAAATTTATTCATATTGTGCAACAACATAACATTGCGAGTCTTTGTTCTCAAATATAAAATATTTGAAATCAAAATACCGAACAAAGCTTAATGACTCACATTTAGATAATTGTTTAAGGACAGGAACTCTAAATATATCCCCAATTATAAGAAATTAGCTGAAAATATAGACACCCAAGTTTCACATTGAATTATATGTATGACACCAAAAAAATAAAGTTATAAAAAATCTGTTTTTTATTTAATGCCTATTTATACCTAATTGTATGTTGATTATCTGTAAAATATGCGCCCTCGGGGATTTTCAAATTTAGTTTTGCGCCCTTAAGGGCAAACAAGTTTCTGACCCCTGCTCTAGAAAATACACAACAATATGTAATAAATCCTACAGGAATTATATAAGCATGAAACATATCTATGTATAAAAAAACTGGTAAAAAAAATCATGCATGTTACGTACATGCCAAATAAAATAATCAGTATACTTCACATCATTTCTTTTGATGGCAAGAGAAAATGATTGTCTTTTTTAATACTATACGTACAAAATCTGATAATAAAACCACAATTGTTAAAAATTACTTTCTGAATGGTTCAAGCTATGGATGTACATTCAGGCTATTATCCAGATGTACATATAGACTTTTATCTAAATTGATCAAAAGTAACTCCAAATATCTGAAAAACAAAATGAATATCTATATACACTAATGATTGATGTTATAAAAAATTTTCGTATGCAATTTTAGAATCAGTTATCAATCTAATCTACTGCGTTTAATTTAACATTAAGTTTATAAATAATTGTAGAATAATATTTTCAAGAAATATATATTGAAAGATTGAAGTTTATATATATTACTTTTATATTTTTCGATGAATATATTTGTGAAAGACAGCATATCTAAAAGTTTCTTTGTCTAAAAATTTAATATATGCACATTCAAACAGTAAACATTACGAGTAACAATTGCAATGAACACAACTTGAAACCTCTGCAATATTTCCAAATGGCAGTCATATTTTTTCAAATGTTTTGAGAAATTTCTATTAACATAAATAAGATTAGAAATCATTAAAATATGGATGTATTTTTCAATGTAAACAAAAACTAACCTCAGTTGACCGGAAGCCATCTCAAATGCTTCCGGTTTTCGCTCTTCCCATTGAAAATCAATGCAATCGCAAATTTTTAGAAATTTTTAGGTATTTATTTCTGTTTTCGAAATTTTTTTATTTTATCCGTTAAAATCATAATTTTTAATAAGAGTGCAATCAGTGGTGATCCCATAAATTTTTAAAAAATTTTTTAGTTTTTACGTAAATAATCCTGATGGATTATCATATGTTGTGGGGAATCGCTCTTTGGCGATATTAGGATCAATTGTTGATAAATGATATATTGTAACCCACATTCTAACTCTTGTTATTATTTATCTCAATTGTTAATAATTTTTTTCTTCAACAAATTTTTAATTTTATCCATTTATTCCAAAATCTCAGGAAATATACACTTCTGGCCATTAAAATTGCTACACCAGGAAGAAATGCAGATAGCAAAATGATATTTATTGGACAAATATATTATACTAGAAATAACAAGTGATTAAATTTTCAAAAAATTTGGCTGGATATATATATATATATATATATATATATATATATAGATCCTGAGAAATCAGTACCCAGAACAACCACCTCTGGCAGTAATAACAGCAGTTATACGCCTGGGCATTGAGTCAGAGATTGGATTGCATGTACAGGTACAGATGCCCATGCAGCTTCAACACGATGCCACAGTTCATCAAACATAGTGACTGGAGTTTGGTGACGAGCCAGTCGCTCGGCAACCATTGACCAGACGTTTTCTATTGGTGAAAGATCTGGAGAATGTGCTGGACAGGGCAACAGCCGAACATGTTCCGTATCAAGGAAGGTCCGTACAATACCGGCAACATGCGGTCAGGCATTATCCTGCTAAAACGTATTGTTTCGCAGGGCTCGAATAAAGGGTAGAGCCACGGGTCGTAACATACCAGAAATGTAACGTGCACTGTTCAAAGCACCGTCAATGCGAACAAGAGGTGACCGAGACGTGTATCCAATGGCACCCCATACCATTACGCCAGGTGATGGGCCAGTATGACGATGACGAATGCACGTTGCCAGAGTACGTTCACCACGATGCCGCCAAACACGGATGCGACCATCTTGATGCTGTACACAGAACCTGGATTCATCTGAAAAGATGACGTCTCGCCATTCGTGCACCCAGGTTCGTCGTTGATTACACCATTGAAGGCGCTCTTGTCTATGACGCAACGTCAAGGGAAGCCGTAGCCATGGTCTCCGAGCTGAGAGTCCATGCTGCTGCAAACGTCGTCGAACTGTTCGTGCAGACACTTGTTGTCTTCCAAACGACCCCGTTTCTTGACTCACGGATCGTGACGTGGCTGCACGATCCATTACGGCCATGCCGATAATATGCCTGTCTTCTCGGCTGCTAGTGATAGGTGGCCGTTGAGATCCCGCATGGCGTTCCGTATTACCGTCCTGAACCCATCGATTCCATATTCTGCTAACAGTCATTGGATCTCGACCGACGTGAGCAGCAATACTGCGATAAGATAAACCGCAATCCCGGTACGCTACAATTTGACCTTTATCAAAGTCAGAAACGTGTTGGTACGCATTTCTCCTTCTTACACGAGGCATCACAACAACTTTTCTCCAGGCAACAACGTTCAAATGCAATTTGTGTATGAAGAACCGGCTGAACAATTTCCTCATTTAAACACAATGTAGGTGTCGCTACTGGCGCCTGCTTTGTCTGAATGCGTTGAAATGCTAATCATTTGTATATCACAGCACCTTCTTCCTTTCGTATAAATTTCACGTCTGTAGCATGTCGCTTTCTTGCTGTAGCAATTTTAATGGCCAGTAGTGTATTTTGCACGCGATTGAACTATGAATCATTTCAAATATTAAGCAAGATATTATTTATGGTTTCATTTATAGTATTATAAATTTTATTAAAATTTTCTTGATCATGCTAGAATATATGAATTGGTATCAATAATGAGTAGAACAAAATTGTTATGATGTGTTTATTTATTTGTTGTTTATTAATATTTTAAGCAAATCTTGGTTTTTATTGCAATTAAAATTTAAGTCTTACTTTTAAGAGTTGATTTTATACATAGTTAATTAAATTAAGAATTTTAAATCGGGTTCCATTGGAAATTTAAACATTTTCACATGCGAAAGTAAATTTGTTCCAGCTCGCATATTGCAAAGCAAATGCTTCGCAACAACTACTACTTTATTTTGCTTTCTGCATTTCAAAAAATTTTATAGAATAATTATTTTTAAATGAATATTTCTCAAAAGCAATGGAAACTACAGAAAACAAGCACAATAGTATAAGACAATAATGGAATAGTAAGCAGGAAGTTTTCTAGATCTACACGGTAGTAGCGCCCTTTATTCTATGCTTTACAGAATTTTCCATCCATATCTTTTTAAATATATTAAGTGGTTTTAATAGTAAAAACTTTTAAATTTTAAAAAAATTCAAGTTTTTCCGCAATTTTGAAAAGTTGAGAATTTTTTAAATTTTCGGGAATTTTGAAAATTTTTATGGGAAAAAACCCGGTTTATTGCCGTGTAAATTTACTTTCATACATTTAAAACTATTCTTAGAACTATAGTTCTTACGTGACGAATGCATTGTTTTTATAGTGGGGACTATGGGAATAAAGTACCAGTTTTTTCTTTTATAGTGGCTCTATAGCTTCCATTAATCTTTTAGGATTTCTTATTGATGTATTCTGTCCTCAGCCAATTTCTACAATAATTTCATAATAAAATAATTCTGATTTGCCAAATGAAGTCTTATAATGGTCACAATGCTGACAGTTCTTACTAGACTATTATCCGTGATGTAGTTGTACGATTTTGCAAGTCCAAGCACCCAATGTCTTTCCTATCAGCGTTAATATTGGAAAGGAATTAAGATCTTGCCTGCGTTTCAGTATGAACATGAGTGTTCCTAAATTAGAGGTTCTTAAAATTGAGCATCTACTGTACTAAGTTTCTGGGCATTAAAAATGTCTCCATATGATATTTTCTCATTTTACCAGTACAATTTTTTTTTTCAAATGATACCAAAAAAAAATTTTTTTGTTAAAGATTTTATAAAATTTAGTCAATATTTACAATTTTATTTATTTATTTATTTTTGATTTCTTAGAGGATATTTTCTCCGTCTTTCTTTACTCTCAATCCCTGACACTGTAATTAATTTTTACAAGAAAGTGAACAAATTAATATAGAAGTTAATAACTTTATATATAACAGTCAAATTTTAATTTCTACTTGGAGATATAACTACTTTAAGACAAATATATTTTCCAAAATTTAAAATTCTGAAAAATAATCTTCCGAACTTTTCATTTTCCTGAGAATTTAAAACTATATTTTAAGAAGAACAATCATCGTAATGTCATTAACCCTTTTTAACATAGATTCACAAGATTTTCGATTGTGGTTACTTTGTATATATTTGTTATGAATACTCAGGAGTGAAATTTCAAAAATATATTAAATATATTCGTTGTGTGTTACATTTTATGTAAATAATTTTATAGAAATAATAGTAATTTTTGAATTAAAAAAATGCCATTATATTTAAATGAAGCTTTGCCAGTCATTTGTCTCATATAGACGTTGTCTACCTAATCGCATAGTTCAGGGGTGTCTAACCAATGTCACGCGTGTCACAAGTGGCACGTTTAAAAATTTTGATGGCACGCACAAGAACAAAATTATATTTTTTATAAATTACATTTTTTGATAAAAATGAATTAAAAATTATTAATTTACACTTAATTTATAACATAAAAATTTGTAGTACTGATATATAATCTTAGTATATTTACTAGAAAACCATCAAATTATACATTTTATTATTAAGAAATCTTATGAATTCTCTCGAAGTATATAAAGAAGTGCATTAGAGTTGTATAGGGTCATATGGATAAAATAATTTAAGGGTTCTCCAAGAGATAAACTATTTGGAATTATATCATATTTAATTTGCAGAAAATCTTGCATTATTCACAAGGATATTCATTGTTTCTTTATTTTTCTACGTCATCTAAATCAAATCATATGTCAATGGAGAATCTTCATAAGATAACTATATTGAAAAATATTTCTCTGATTTGCAGTGTAGTTATATTTTTACAAAGAATATGCGAAAAAACAATTTATTGCGATCTCTATTATGAAATACTTTACAATATTCATTAATTTTTTTTTACAATTTATATTGATTGTACAAATAACTACAGATGTTGAGATTTCTAAACATTCATATCATTATTTGTTTTTCATTATTATTTTTCATCAATGATAAATCGTTGCTTAAAGTTTTCCCTTTTAAGAGCAATTTCATTAGGTTCTTACAGCTAAAATAATAAGATTAAAATATTAAGTCTTTTATAAAAATCAAAAAGTATAAAACATTAATAAAAATTCTTCTTAAGCGATATTTAATCTCTACTAAAATACTATGCTAAAAATTGTATTAGAATACCTAAATGTTTTATACTTTCTATATTTTTGTGTGGATTTAGGGAGCATATTTATCATCATGACTTTCCTGGTTTAGTTCAATTATCCCTCAACGATCGATTTTGCATACGAGGGCAGATCAAATCAGGACCTACAGTTTTAAGTGGATTTCAAACTCAAACTGAATGAACGAACCCATGAATTGTCCAGCAAAAGGCCACAGCACTAATCGTTTGGCTGTTAGCTCATCTCACGACCTTCCTGATTTAGATACATATTATTTTTCATGGTCTCAGTTTCTTGGAGATTCTTCAAAATATTAGGTCTATAAGTTCTTATTTAGTTATATTGAACACAATTAAGAAAATTAATGTAATTTTTCAAATTAGAGTAAATAATTTAGATTTCTAAAACTCTTTTTCCGAAATTCTTCACTTTGGGAATTTATAAATACTAAGAAATTCATTATGGGAGGTACCGAGATTAGACTCCACCAAAAAAACAAAGCTCGTATATAATTTAAATGCATGGAAGCAAGCTGTTTTTTAAAATTTAAACTTCTATGTCAGATTTTGCAACAACTGCTTGCAAAATTTGTTTCCGAAATTTTATCAAAAATCATTCAATAATGCTAATTGAAAAATTTTCAAAATTGTTAAAAATAAGTTTTGTAAAACAATACGTCTTTATCGTTATATTTAGTGACACTTTCTTAACAATCTATAATTAGTGACACTGTTGCCAAAAAAAGTATATAATTATTTATTGTTTCGTCAGCTCGTTCATCGTTTCTTAAATGTATGTAATTATTCATTCATTTCTAGATTCGTGCTCTTAGTTTATCTTACTTTTTGTACTTTCAGACTTCTCGCACTGTAACAGTCCCCAAGTAGCGATCCTTGTAAACTTGGGGAAAAGTTCACTTATGATAGCATGGACGGTTTATTCCTAGAGAATATTCAAAACATCTTTAATTAAACATCAAGAGGTATGTGAGCAGCAGCAAGAATCATCATCCATAAATGCATCAATCTAATTTTATAGTGTCTTAATTCGGCGGGGGGAGGTTTGAATTTTTAAACAGTTCACCATTTTACAGTGAGTCATTGGTCCTATTGTCCCTTTTTTGTATCTGCATTTTATAAATACATAGAAATTTACAGTCGTGTCCATAAATTAAGGATAAGGAAAGTTCAAGTAAAGAAAGAGACAGAAGCAAAACAAATGTGACTTATTTGTAAATTCTATTTATTAAACAAAAGGTAAAGAGCAAAAAAGATACTATATGTTTGACATCACTAATAAAAATTGCAATTTTTACTTCCTGAAGCAAATTTCAAAAAAGACCTAATTGCTAAAATCAATATAACATGGTATGAAGGTTAATACATAGTATTCCCCCAGATGATGCAATGCAGGCCGTACAATACCTAGGCATGCTAAGAATCAAATTATCGGTCTGATCTTGGGGAATATTACACCACTCATCAAACAATGCTCTCCGAAGTTCCGGTTGACATGCGAGATGAGGTTGACGAGCTGCAATTTGTCGACTAAACATGTCCCACGCATGTTCTATTGTATTTAAGTCCGGTGAGTATGCTTGCCAGTCCATACGGGTGATATTCTCTGATTGAAGGCATTCGTCTACAATGTTTGGAAGATGAGGACGGGCGTTATCATCTATAAGCAGAAACTCTGCACCCATGACTCCCCGAAACAAATGCATATGTTGTTCCAGAATGACATTCCGATAGATGTGGTTTGCCATGGTTATATGCAGGTTAGTTCTGGAGCCCAGAATAATTCCTCCCCAAACGAGCAATCCTGCACCACCGTAACGGTGTCATTCAATGGTGTTCTCCTGGGGGTAACTGGTACCTGATCCTCTCCATTTGAAAGTCTGGCAAGAATCTGACTGAAAGCTAAATATACGAGATAGATAAATATACGAGGCTATATAGAAATATGCGAGTTTCCTTCCGTTCAATTTTTTTTTTTTTTTTTTTTTTTTTAATTTGAACTAAAAATTGGATTGAAACGAGATTTGTTCCTTTGGGCCAAAAGCCGTCCCAATCTGCAATCTGATAGCGTAAAAACTTTCCAATTTTCTTTAATCAAACTTTTTGAGCCTTTTACTAAAATTTCAGACCATCTAATTTGAAGTTTCTCTCTCTCTCTCTCTCTCTCTTTTTTTTTTTTTTTTTTTTTAACTTCTTAAGCGCGATATGGGTAAAAGTAAACTTTTTAACCATATTTGCCTCATCTTTAAACAAATATCATAACCAACATTTGCTTTAATTTTTTGTATCTGTTATAATGTTGAGGTGCTGAAATTTATTATAAATTTCGAAATAAAACATTACTTTCCAATCGCAATCATCATTAAAATCATCACAAACTTCAAAAATACTCGAAATCATTAGATTTTTTTTTTTTTATCTCTTTTGTATATGACTACAGTCTTTTGTATATGACTTTTCATCATGACTACAGTACTATTGGTAGTAGTAATGTTTTATGAATATTTAGAGTTAGAGGGTATACATTTAAATCTGTAACAAAATTTATTTGCATAGGGAGACACTATTACTGTCGGTAATAGTACAGGGATATTTAAAATGTTACCTTTTCGAAATTGTACTTATTCACTGTTAAAAGTTACGGATTAAGCGTAACATTAATCATCATAAATTTAGATTTCTTTTTTTTTATTTATAGGCTTAGTTATTTTTTTTATATCTTCAATTCAAAAATTTATGCATTGAATCCTAAAATTCATTACAACAACTATAGAGCACTACGCCATCTGCTATATGTTGTAAAGACAATTTGCCAAGTTTTGTAGTGAATTGTTATATAGTTGAAAGATACAAAGCTTTATATATATTTTTATATATACAAATATATATATGCTTATAATTTATATATTTTTCCATATATCTCATAAATATAGTTTTACATGAGAAATATACATATATATGAATATTTTTATCCTTCAAATAATGGGAGCACGTGATATATGGGAGCTGGTTTCACGTGATATATACAAATTTCTGTATATCATTTAGCATTAATGGTTATTCAATCCTCTAACGGAATGGTTGATATATGTTCTGTAAGGTTAAAGAAATATAAATCATATAAAAATCTTTTTAAATAGGTAACGTGCCACAATATAAATTTGATTAGAAATATTTAAACTATATGTATATATAATTATATATACAAATATAAGCAATTCTATATACATATATATTAAACAAAGTTTTACATAAAGTATATATACATGATAAAGGTTTATATATATATACATATATATATATATATATATATACATATATATATATATATATATATATATATACATATATATATACATATATATACATATATATATACATATATATACATATATATATACATATATATACATATATACATGTATATATATCTTTTGTATATACTATAGCATCATGACTATACAGTACTATTGGTAGTACTAATGTTTTATAAATATTTAGAGTTAGTTTCTCCTTCTTGACTGAAATTCTATTAATTCCATTTCTAATTCATTAAAATTTTTACCACTCAAGGACTTTTAATTTTTTATTGTATCAGAATATAAAATAAATTTTAAAGTTTCTTCAAATTTTTTAAACTGCGTAAATTTTGCAGAAAATTCCTGAATCAGGGATTGAATTACTATTAAAAATTCTTTCGTTAATGACTCCTTTTTTTGGCTTTTCGTGATATTAACATTCAGAACAAAAAATTTTTGTATTCAGAAAATATTTATATGAATTTGAAAGAATATTACGATTAAAAATCTGTAGTTTGACTTCGAACGCTTTGATTAAGTCAAGTATTATAATGGCAATTTTATTAACACCTTGTAGTTTTGTATTTAATTCTCATTTAAGTGAGAATATAAATCAGTAAAAAAATTAACCTTGCTCGCCATTCTACATCTAATAATTAATTGATTGTATTGATCAATAATGTTCTCATTATTTAGAAATAATTTTATTTCCTCCAAACGATGTACAAATCTTTGCAAAACATTTCCTAGACTTAACCAGCGTACATTATTCATAAAAGTAAGCTATTGTAAGACGCGAGTTTATATATTTCGTTTAACAATTCTAGAAATTTTCTTTTATTTAGTACTCGTGCTGCTATAAAATTGACTAATTTTGTTACTAAACTCAAAACATCAAAAATTTTTAGACCTGTTTTGGCACATAAGTTTGTTGTTGAATAATGCAATGAAAATCAAGAATTATGTGTCCAATCCGTTTTGTAAATAAATTTATAAATCCATTATCCCGTCCAGTTTAGCTGCGGGCACCGACAGTTTAACTGACACAACTTTATAGGGACTTATTTCTCTTTTTTTACAATACACCTATAACTGCATTACAAATGTTTAATCTTTTTGTTGTTGTCATTAAACTTATTAATACCATCTTTAATATTGTTTTGAACAAAATAACGTACAAAAATTGATAAGTCAGCCGAGCCTGGTACGTCGGTAGACTCATCAAGGCAAATGAATATGAAATCGCAACACTTTATATGAATTTTTTGTTGAAAATTTACATTTTCCGCCTTACCAAAAATTCTCTCTTTCACTGTATTCCTAGTTATAGTCATGTTTTTAATACTTTGGATATTTTTTTCTTTGTTTTCGAAATTATCGAATAAGTATGGTGCACATTGAAGCCAAGCATCCCTTAAAAAATTCGCCTTCATTAAATAGTTTCGCATATTAAGCAATAGTTTTTGAAACTTGATAACCATCAGCAGTGCTGTTTAACTAAGTTCATATCTATTTCATTAAAGAAGTAATTTGAGCATTTTTATTTTTTAAAGCACGTGATATATACTCCTTTTGCTCTACTACACTTGGATCGAGAAAAAATTTATGATAGATTTCATAATGCCGCTTTACTGAAGATGTACTACAAACTACAGTTTTAGAACATAAAATACAAATTGCTTTACTGTCCTTTTCAATCATACCGTATCTTGTCCTCCAAACTTGAAATTCTCTGCTACTACATGTTTCGGATAATTTCTATTTCTTTATTGAACTAGCCATAATAAGAAATTCTAAAAAATATATATTTTAATAATATTGTCATGAAATAAATAATTTACTCTGCATTCGCTTATAAGAACTTATTTCGTAACATATTAAAATACTAAAAATATTACCAACACAAGTAAATAATAAATAATATAATTCGTTTTAATAATTGTTTCTATATTTTACAATGATTTAATGATAAAATAATTTCTCATATTAAAATATTTTATTGTTCAAAAATAAGCAAAATAAATTATAAGTTTAGTAACTTTTAATACCTTACTGGCTGTTACTGGATAACACTTCAGTTTTGACGCAATATGTTCTTGCAAACGAATGCAGAATATAAAATATGAAATAATATGTAAACATATTGCCTGAAAACAACACTGTATCTATTTAGAATAAACGATTATATTTTTTAACAAGTCACTGAAGTTTCAAAGACGATGGCTTACTAAAATTGACTAATGCAGTCTGTCGTCTGATTTGAGCGCTGTGATGGCAGCATGCAATCACATTAGAAGGCGAAACTGAATACGCAAAAAAATTTCTTATGCGCATCTTTATATACTTCGAGAGAATCCATACGATACATTTTAATAGTAAAATGTATATTTTGATGGTTCTAGTTAACATACTAAGATAGATATTCAGTGCTACAAATTTATATCATAAATTATAAATTAATTGTAGATTAATAATTTTTTATTCATTTCTATCAAAATAGATAACTTATAAAAAAATTTGTTTTTGAGCGTGCCATCAAAGCTTTCAAACGTGCCATTGGCTCGCCATTCCTGAGCTAGAAGTACCCAAACAGTGGATTGTTGTCTAGTTTCAGCTCATACGTATGTATCTAAGTTTCTTCACTTGTAATGATGTTGTAAGCGAATTTTACAGTTCCCAATATGAATTTTTTTAGCATTTCTTTACACCAATTTGCAAGTTTTAAACTTCTGTCAAATTGCGGGGAAATTATCTGGAACAAATCTTTTTAACATCTAAATGTTCGTGCAAAATCAAATGTATTTGCTGTCCGTGAGATATGCCAACGAATGTTTCCGTCTCACAATACTTCAAATGCCATGCCAATCTTCTTCAATGATCTTGCGCATAACATAGTTGTTGTTTGGAATCACTAAAGATTTCAGTCGTCTTTCAAGAGTTTTATCACTCACGGACCCACAACGATGATGAAATTCAACAAACCAACCATGACGAATAGACAATCTTTCTGATGGGGATTTATTAACGAAAATTTTGTGGAGCGATATTAAGCATTCTTGTCGAGTGTGATGCCTTGCTTAAAATTATAAAAAAGAATCATTTAACGAAAACCTTTACGAGTTATTTTTATTTTTCTCTCACATGCGTCTTTAGAACACTCACATAGTGAGTGTTCTAAAAACAAAATACGCAAACGATTTCTGAGATGCCAGTTATTCCAAGATTTAAAAAAAAATGTGAGCTTTGCCAATATCTCGAACACAAATTTCATTTTATTTGTCGTTTGTATAAACTTAAAAAAGCAATCTACGTCCACTACAAAAAACTTATGGATAACATTAATCAAATCATAAATTAATGCTTAATAATACAGCGTAAATGCTATCAAAACCAAAAAACACTCTATTTCGATTAAGTTTACGAGCTGTTTCAATTAACTTCATGGATTGTTGTGAGATACAGTTCATGTTCATTTACATAGGAATTGGATGCAGTTCCACTGTTTATCACCATATTTACCATGTTGCAATCCCTTAAAATGTTATCGCCATCGTTCTAAGTTCCACCCATCTCGTTTAGGAACCCGAAATCACCATTTTTATTTTTACAAGAAAATAAACTTTGATTAAATTCTTTTCCAGTTGTTTTCTCATATACTTTTGAAAGTTTAGTGTTTCAATTTCTTTAACTTGTTCATAAAGATATATTCTTTCTTGATTGTAAACACTTTTCCTGATTTTTTTAAAAACTCTTTGTAATCTTTTTCTTTAGCTCTTCTAGGTACCACAATAGTTAAATTTAATATTTTGCAATCTGTTACATTCTGCCACTTTGAAATGTAAAATTCATAATTTGATTTTTGCAATTCAAACTTTAGAAATAGAAGTTTTAAATTTGTGGATGTAAAATTAAAATCATACACAATTGCACTTCCTAAGAAATAGTGAATGAAAAATCACAAGTGTATTCAACGAGAAATTTTTATAGGCTTTTCTTGATCTAATTTTGCGCTGTTATTTCACTTCAATGGCATTAGTCTTTCCAATGGAAGAGCAGTGGTATCCCCAACAGATGTCACATTTTCTATAAATTTTCAAGGTACAATGTTATAGTTTTATTCAATACTTTCACTGGATAAAGTTTCTGTAAAAAATGTAGTTTCTCAAATTTGCGTGTTCTTACTCTTGCAATTCTCGAAATACCTTCTTTTCCAGGATAGACATCTGAGAGCATTTAAAAAGCCAATTGACGTCGGATAGTCATACCAAATTAAAATACAAAACATCTTTTTTTCTTATTCCCTTGTGAATCAAAGGAGCAAAATATTCACTTCTAAATCTTTCCCTTTTCTTGTAAGTTTTGCAATTATTTTATTCATTTTATCAAGAAATATTGGTTAACACTAGTGCTGTAAAAGTGGTAATTAATCGAGACTATTTCCAGGAATTAAGCCGAATAATTTTCATGGAAATTTTGAAAATTTTCAGGTGATATAATACATTTTAAAGTTATTTAAGATCAAACATTGATTAAAATAAAAAAAAAAAACTTCAGTAAAAAATATTTAAAAGCCCATTAAAAAAATGATTGTTTTTCTAAGTTTTCAGAAAAGATTATTAATGTTTGCAGTTAAGTATTTTTCAGTAATTCGTTTTCGAGATATATAGTACATATTAATAAAAATTAGGAAAAATAAATTTTCATACAGCTAAATCAGTTTAGCGTTAAGGAATTATTTAGAATAACTTTTAAAAACCAATACACTCACTACCAAAAGTGAAACACTAAGATGTAAAATGCAAAAAATCAACATATACTGCTTTGACTAACACAAAATTTGGTAGAAAAGTAGCATATCTATTTATGCATAAAATAAAATCAAAAATTATGTATAGAAATGAAAACACTATTAAATGTTTGTAAGTTATCAGATAATGACATACTAGAGATTTAAGCAGAATTATGTTTAAAGTGAAAATAAACAGCATAAAATGAAAAAAAGACATTAATAGGGTATGTGATCCCCCTTCATCTGTATACAAAGTTTACACCTTGTGAACATGCTTTCAATTAGGTGGTCAACCACCGCAGAATTAAGTAATAGCCATTCTTCTTGTAGAGCAGTTTTCAGCTCAATAAGAGAGGCTGGAGGTGGGAAACGTGAATATACAGCATGGTCGATAGCATCCCAAAGATTTTCAATGTGAATAAGGTCGGGAGAATATGCTGGCTACGCCATATGCGCAATGCCTTCACTCTCCAGGTAGTCATTGATGATGTCAGCACTATGGGGACGTGCGTTATCGTCCATTAAAACAAAAGTAGGGTCAACTACTGCAGCGTAAATCTCACAGTGGGTTCTAGGACTTAACCTCGATATTGGACAGCCGTCACAGAACAACGTTTAAACATGGGCAGATGAGTGTAGTATCCGAAAGGAAGCCCTACCCACACCATAATGCTTCCGCCTCAGAATGCGTGATGTTCGGTGATGTTTTGGGGCTGATTACGTGTTCCTTGTTCATGCCATATCCTTATATGCTTGTCATCTGGCTCCAGAGCAAATCTTGACTCATCAGTAAACATGACATTGCCCCAGTCAGATGCAGTTCAATTGACATGTTCCCGGTAACACTTTAATCGTGCCCCTCTTGATTGGATGGATAGACAAACACAAACTCGAGGTACCCGGGCGTACAGTCCACTCATATGTAATATTCGGCGTACAGTAGCTGCAGATATCACTTTACTAATCGACACTGTAAATATGCATGTCACACGTGTGAAGGTCACTTTGTGATTCCGCTTGCCAAAATAGCAATATATCAATTTTCTGCGGTGTAACACTTGGGCGACCGGCTATGGGCTTTCGGGCAAATATCTGTGTGGTTTGGAATTGTTTCCATAAATGTGAAATTACAGAATGATGAACGCTGAAGAAAAGAGCAACATCTCAGATTGACTGTCCTGCTTCAATGCGCTCCACAGCACGCTAACGTTCAGAATCTTCCATTTGTCTTCTTCTTCTTTTTTTTTTTTATCCTACACCCGACCTTGGTTTTTCAACCATCAGTCTCTGTCGGGCAGCCCAATACAATCTTGATGCGAATGAAAAGTCATCTTCCGCAGAATTTCTAACTGCGACGTCCTCTAGTCCAGGGCAAGTGTAAATGTGGTCACCAATCATGTCCTCTAGTCCACAAAAAGGGCAGATCAGAGAGTCCTTAAAACCCAAACGGTGAAGGTGTTTTTGCAGATAAACATGCCGAGTTTTAAGGCGAAAATTAGCCACTCCTACAGATCTGTGGAGATTCCACGGAATAGGCTTTGTTAGTAAGGAAGCCCATGGTTTCCCTTTTGTGCACATCTTGTAAACATTTCTACTATAGGAGGCTATATTTGACTTAATAAGCCTTTTAACAGTAATTCCGTTCGTCTTATGGAAGTCATAGAAACACGTATGTCTTGAAAACAAATTGTACGAAAGTTTTAAACACCTTCTATCAGCACTTACAGTCAACTTCTGTAAACCTTCATAAAGCTGGTTTCTTATAAAACTGTCATTTTTGCAGATTTCTTGACATGAAAGCGCGATTGGCTGTTACATAACATATTTGTATTCTTCCATCTATTTCTGCAGCGATTTTCATCCTTATCAATTATGATTGGCTTCCAGAAATTAGCATTTTCCTCTCCGTGCTTAACTTTTGGAAGTGAGTGTATTTGAGAAGATAACTTTTTCTTTCTTTCAAAATATGAATTATAACAAAAGAAACGTAAATATCAACATTTATTCTGACAATCCAGAAAAATAAATATTTTATTTTTTTTATTATATACTATTTTATAGTTTTCATTATAATATTTTGGTTTTTCAGAGCAAGTAACATCATCAATTTACGAACTAAAAGACAGCCATTTTTTCCCCCTCATAGTTACGAATTTTTCTTTTCTTCGTTTCATATGTCAAGCAATTACACAAGATTAGATTGTTTGAATTTTTTCCCTCAAAATTTCTAATATTATCTAAAATTCCATTCATTCCCGAGTAAACTCCCGTACTTCAATACTACGGGGAATTTTACATCTATAGTTAATTCTGTCAAGATTTGGAGTTCACTACTGCTGCTTCCATTAACTTTTATAAGTGTGGCTCTTAACAGTTTCTGCCTGACTAGTTTGTAAAGCTCAATGATACAGGCACTTAGGTTTACGCCTTCACATGTGTTCTTCTTAATTTATGCAACACGGTTCTGCACAAATATACCACTCATTTCTTCTCTTTTTTGGCCATCATAACGCTGTGGTAAAATCGTATTATCTGTTTAAATAGTCCAGACATAAATGTTGTGTCTGTTTGAAATAATAAGAATCCAAAAATCCTGTTATTCTTAAGCATATTTGATTAATATCTTTATATTTAGGGAAACTGAGTGAACAATTTATTTGCATGAGAGCTTTTTGAAAATGTCTTTAGCATTATTAGAGTTGAGTGCCTTGTTCATGTGGTTTATGTTTGGAAGTTTTGCAATTATAAAAATGTAATAAAGGTATTTCGTTTTAAAACCTGCATCAGTATTTAAATTTCTCTGAAAAAACCTAATTAAAACTTTTTTAAAAATTTAATTTAAAAACAAGCAGGAATTATAGTACCAAGAAGTTCCAAACTAGCAATCTTTTTTTTTTTTTTTCTGTTTTAAGCAAAGAGTAATTTTCGATTTACTTTGACAGCTGAACACGAGTGGAGTTTCATTAGTTTTTCACAAAAAGACTAGTACCGAATAAGCAAGTTTTCTCCCATCTCTTAAAAATGCAAAGAAATATTCTGCTAATGTATCACCACAGAATAAGTCGGCATCATCATATGTAGGAAATATTCAAGCTCATTTTTAACTATTTTGTAAAATCTTAACGTTTTTCGTTGTCAATTTCTTCATCCTAATTAATTTTAGATTTTCCTAAAATTTGTAGTCAAGAGTCAGATGCAGTATTTCTGTATAGTATACTATATAGTTATTCCTAGAAGAAGAATATTTATTTTTGTGCTGAAAAATTCATTCCACCTTTCATATCAGCAATATTTACTGAAAGAGTGTCACAAATAATGTCTATCCTACATCCTTCCTAAAATGCTTGTTGAATTTATAATTATTATTTTTTCACTTTCGACAAATTAGAGAATTGGCATTCTCTTAAAAGTAAATATTCACGTAGAAGATAAACAGTAGTTGTAGGATATCTTTAGGAAGATGATATGAAAATATCTTTCTTTGGCTTCATACAGTTTCCTTTCTAAATGCTATTGGATGATTGCCCTAAGCAAGAGAGTACTGTAAGAAACATTAAGAGTAACTCTTCAATGAAGATTATATTTGATTTTCAGTGTACCAGAGAATCGCAGGAAATATCTTTATTTTGATCAATATATTTGTTTCCAAAATCTCTTTGTGTGAACCAGCTATTGTACTAAATTTATATAAGCGAAATATAGTCATTATGGAAGAAATTAACTCTACTAATCCAATCCTTGTTCAACGGAATCATTGAGACAGAATTTTTTTTGTGTAGAAAAAATCGTAGAATACCGGACTAACCTTAGCCATTCTGTTCTTTCTTTCTATACCACATTTCAGTGGGATAAACAGTAAACAAGAGGACTCCATTTATTCTTCAGGAAACTCTTCTATGATGCCTTCTTACTCCCGTTCTTTAAACACTTTTAAATACTCTTCTAAACTTTTCACTTTTGAGTTCATGAATGAGTTTTCTTTTAGTTATACGACAAAAGCAAATGAATATCAAGCTATGGTAGAGTAATAAGAAAACATTAATATTCAAGAATATTGATTGATCTTGAAAATCGAATGACTTTGGAACAGAAATAAATATAGGAATAAAAAAATGCCAAGGAATGTTCGCTATATAGAGTCGTATTTCGCAGAATTTAAGTGAAAAATAAGTAGGATTTAAATAAGCAAATTGTCAAGGACATTTCCATAAATTGGAACAAAGGAATAATTTTTAGCGTATTGATAAAAAAAAACAAACACTTTTTTGATTTTATAGGGCGATTTCGGCTTTGTTTTGAACGGTCGCCATTTTCTTTTGGTAACTTCCGGACGCCATCTTTTTTAGGTAACTTCCGAAACATCGCCAAAAAAGTTTGCGGAATTTATACTGGGATAATCAAAAAATATCTATCTTAATTTCAGATATTAATTCAGTAATTCAAGGTATTTCAATATTCTAATGTTTTAAAAAACATTTCGTAGCTACCGCCCTCTGATGTCGAAAATAATAATCTTAAAACTGTCGCCAAAGACGGTAAGCAAACAGTTTTTTGGCGATAAACCATTCACCAACAGATTACAATGCTATGTTGTAACCCTCTGAAGCTTTCATCTTCAATTCAAACAGGTTCAAAGACCAACGAGTTTACTCGGCACATTGTTTGGGCTGGGTTGATGAGAAAATAGTTTTCGAATTATAAATTTTAACGAAAAAATAATGGCGAATTAAAAAATGTTTTAGTCAAATGCAGCAGTGTTTGCTTATGTGAGTATATTATTTTTTAATATACAGGAATAGTATATTTTGCATGTGTTTTGTATAAGATTTTAAAGAAGCCTGTGGTTGACAGGCAGGCTATAAACAAAAATTTCAAAATGAGAGCGATTTTTTGGAGGTTAACTTATAATTACCTATGTGAATTTACTTAAATTGCATTGAATTATTTTTAAGATAGATAATGTACATAGAATTCTCATTATTTGATTCACAAATATACTCTGAAAACTAACTCATTGTTACACTTATTTAATATTTACTGTTGTAAGTCATGCATTTCTTTTTATATTCGAATGAAATCGTTGAAATTCATTGTTTAAAATTTCACATATTATTAGTTAATTTAATGTTTTTAAATATAACCATTTACTATTGTAAATACTTTTTATGTATTAAAATAAGTAAATTTTAAGATGAATAAAAATGTTCATTTATAAGAGCATAATTCAGTATATAATTATAGGTAATTTGCTTTATCACAGAATAACTGTAGTTATTTACTTGTATGAGTGTAATCATTTTATGTTTATCTTTATAAAGACACATGCATATAATTCGATTTCAAAAATTTACTTGTTACATCTAATCCAAGCCATTAAATGTTTTAAATATAATAATTAGTAAGGTTATATTAATTATACTTTATATGTTAAGTATTATAACGTTTTACAGCAAAAATAAGTAAAGATCAAATATTATTTTTGTAGTTTATTATAGTATTCTTGTGCTATTGTAGGCTTATTAAAAGCTTGAGTTTATTCAGCTTTTTGCAAAAGTTGTTTACAGAAGATTTTGCATGTCATGTTAAATCCTTTAAATCCCAAGTGCAGAAGAAAATTGTTTCTGAAATATTTCCTAGAACTTATAATAACTTTCAGGTTTTAAACAATTATTCAAAATTTAACTTTTTATTTTAGTATCAAATAACTATTCTCAATTATTTTATTAAAAGAAAATGTATTCATTATCTTTCAATAATGTTGTAAATAAATTACTATTTCTGTATTCTTTCTTTCCAAGTATACATGCGGTCTTATCAGAATTCTGAATAATTATAAGAATTAGAGATACTCTAATTTTAAATTGAAAATTTGTTGTATTTGTGTATGACTGGATGTTATATTGTATTCTTTAGAAGCTATTGTTTCTAATTCTTAATTTCAAATTTGAGTAACTTCCTGTATCATTTTGAAAAACAATTTTTAATTTCTATAAAATGCCCCATAGTTTCAGTGATTAATATGTTATTCCTTGTTAGTTAGACTATTATCTATGCAGTATTACTTTAAAATAAAACTATCAATTTATTAAATTTGCTTTTGCTATTAGAAATTTGTGGAATATGAAGGATTAATTTCATTATTAATTAAATTCAAATTTTAATTGATTTTTTTATTTTTTATTAAGGTTGATTATATAAAAATAGAAATATAGTAAAGTTCTAAAATTTAAAAATGAAATGAATAATCTCGTTAGAAAGTGAAACATAAGGATTTTGAGTTTTCAGGAAAGCCTAGTTTATAAATTTTTATGAAGAAATAAAAATTTTTTAAATAAATATTTTATATCACGTAGATTTAAATTAATCATTGATTTTTTTTTTTTAGGTATTTGTGCCTTTATTTAAAAGTTCCTAGTCATCATCAATCATGATTCATTTAGCAAAACTTTTAGCCTTTTTAAGTCTAGTTATACCATCTTTAGCTGTTGTCCGAATATCTATTCCTCATGATATTCAACCAGGGTATCGAATTAAAAAAATTCATTCTGAAGGTAAATTACACATATTGGATAATGAGATTTCATCATATTTTACGGTTTTAAATGATGGCTCACTTATATCTACTGCAAAGCTTGATAAGTTTAGTGGTAACCCCATCAATATTTTGATACAAGAAGAATTAGAAGACAGAACAGTAGTTCAACCTATTACCCTTCATGTTAAAGATCCCAAGAATATGCTTTCGTTTTCTAAAAAGGAGTACCATGGATATATTTTTGAAAATGAACCTCCTTTCTCTACAGTGGCAAATTTAGGCAGTTTAGCTGTAATAAATGGTATTGGAAATGTAAATTTTTCTCTTTTTGGAAGTAAAGATTTCGTTGTATCTCCAAAAGAAGGATTGATTTCAATTTCAACTATTAGGCAGCTGGATAGAGAATCAAAACCAAAATATTCATTAATTCTTAATGCAACTGATACAAAAGGTGATATTGCTTCTACTAATATTTTAATCTCTGTGAAAGATGTGAATGATAATCCTCCCGTTTTTAAGCGTAAGCATTATTTTTTTAAAGTACCAGTTAACAGTCCAATCTATTCTAAAATTGGAACAGTTAAAGCAATTGATGCAGATGGAGATAAACCAATTTATAGTTTTATAACAAATAAGAAAGAATTTGTTATAGTTCCGAAAAGTGGCGAAATTTTATTGATGGATACACCTGAAATAGGCATTTATAACTTGCGAGTTCAAGCCCATGATAATCGTATTCCCACATTATATAGTGATATCATCCCTGTTACAATTACTGTTCAGAGTAACACACCTGCTGATGAATATAATGAGATTAAATTACTTAAAAGACAGAAGCGTTCTATTCGTCAAACCAGAACATATGAGCATTTCTTGGAATCAGATGGCAATATGCCTGGGAAAGTTATGTTTCGATTGGAAAGTGTTCGACCTGATGAGATTTTTACTCTTGAAAATCAAAGTCGCTGGATTGATGTAGACCTTAATGGAGATGTAAAAGTTAAAGAACCATGGGATTATGAACAGTTAGAACGTGAAAAGACAATTGATTTTTGGGTCCAAATTAGAGCTCCTCAACAACCTGGTAAGATGTATTCTATCATATTGAATTTTATTACTTATTGTTCAAATAAGGTTTATATTTAAATTTTATGAAACATTTTATCATAAAAAACATACTACCACTGAAAAAATTTAAAAAAAAAAAAAAAACAAAAAAAAAACAGATGTTAAATAGTTATTTAGCAAAATATTAAATATTTCATTAATTTAAAATATATAATACTTAAGACTTGCAGAATAAGAAAATTCTTAATTTCTTTGAATAATTATTTATTACTCTATCTTTTATATTTGCAAAAAAGTCATTTGATTTAGCATTGTATAAATAGCAATGTCTTCATCTATTTGTTGTGATGAAGATATATGTAAACTAGTCTGTGTTTTTTTCAAATTTTGAAAAAAAAATTTAAAACTTATAAAATCTAATGACCGTTTTATATGGGGGAAAATGTTGACAGGATTATGGGGAAATGTTATGTAAGTATCAGAATTTGTAAAAAATGTAATCACTGATCAATCAAATCAAATATTTCGCTATCAGAAAGTATAATTTCCTTATAGACAAAGTGATGAGTATGTCTTTAAATATCAGTAAGTTATTAATTTTAATTGACTTAGAAGATAAAATCTTTGCTTCTCTTGCATTTCTTTAAAGTTTGTATGTAATCATTAATTGTATGTTAATTGTTAGTCATAAATAACTATTGGTTGAGAAGTATAAAACAAATTTTTTTATATGTATGTAGAAATTTGAAAAGTGAAATAACTTGAATAATTGAGTAAAGGTGGGTATAATCAATTAACTGCATTTTAGATTGAAATGAGATATGTAAAAAAACTTATTCTTGAAGATTTTTAATTTATCTTAATTTTAGTAATCTGAATAAGATATGTTAACTATTACATAGTTTAGATTGGGTTAAAACAATTTGCATTCACATGATTAAAAAATATTGCCTGAAAAAGGACACTTAAATAAACATTATTTGCAAAATCATTTTGAAAGACTCGTTAATTTCATTAAAATAATGGATAATATCAGAAATATGTAAATTTCATTTCAAAGTATTAAATTCCACGGTCACTCAAATATTTTTTAGCTCTTGACAAATATTGGCAAATATGTCATTTTGGCTTAGTATTTTTAATGTTTTTAATTAAAAGTAAATATTTCAATTTCATAATTTTATGAAATTTTAAATAATTCTTTAAAGGATGTTTAAAGAGTGGAATATATTATCATTTACAGATTTTCTTACTGCTAATTTGCCTTTCATTTTATTGGCTACTGACTGCATCTGATATGTGAACTGTATTTGTTATTTTAATTGTAATAGATGCCATAAGTAGAAATGTTTTCATTATTTTTTTAATTTATTGCCTCTCCTGTGAATTTTGGTCATTTGACCTTTTGCCCATCTCTGGACCACATTAATTCTCTTATGCTTGGCTACTTTTTATTGGGCTGTTAGAAGGAAAATGGCCGTTGCAGCCAATTCCTGATGTAGGGAAAAAAATAATTTTAGCTTTAAATTTAGAAATTAAATTGATTTTATTTGCTTGATAAAATGTAGGAAAGGCTTGATAAAATATAGGATATTGCTTGCTTGATAAAAATGTAGGATATCACTTACTTGATAAAATGTAGGATATTTCTTGCTTTATAATATGTAGGATATTTCTTGCTTTATAATATGTAGGATATTTCTTGCTTTATAATATGTAGGATATTTCTTGCTTTATAATATGTAGGATATTTCTTGCTTTATAAAATGTAGAATATTATACTTGCTTGATAAAATGTAGGGTATTTCTTGCTTTATAATATGTAGGATATTACTTGCTTGATAAAATGTAGGGTATTTCTTGCTTTATAAAATGTAGGATATTACTTGCTTGATTAGTCTACTCTTTCCACTTTCTGACTGGACACAACTATTCACAAGCACACTTGTACTGATTCAAACTCTTGTGTCCATATCATTTTGTGTAAAGACACTGTTGACAAGGATGCCCAGCATCTCTGGGATGTCTGTGCCTTTCCTATAATCTTCTTTAAATTTACAAGATCTTAAATATTAATACATCAAAATGTTCGCAACAGTCTCCTCTACAAGATTCAATTTGATTCAAGACGTTTCTACCCCTCTAAAATGTCCTAATAACCCCCCTGATACTAGATTATATTTTGGTAAATAATACACTCTACCCTTTTGGAGATACTTCATTTTTATATTGGTCAGTAAGACTTCATATGCTTGAAAGAGTTGCCCTAGGGGAGTAATTGAAAAAAGTTTCCATTCAAAATTCATAATTTAATTCTGTCTATATTTAAGTCCTAAAGAGTTCTCATTGACTATCAATAAATTGTAAAAACTGAGGTTGAGAAATTAGAAAAATATTGTCTACACTTGTTATTGATGCCATTTAAACATAATCATTTACAATAATTTATTCTTAACAGAATTGTCTGCAGTTCCTTTAAGATAAGGTGTGTTTCTGTAATAAAAACAAATTCACTGTATTAATTGTGTATTTTATATTTAATGAAGTTTTCAAAGAGAGGTACTTTAATAATATTATGAAATTTTTGCATATTAATTGGACAGGAAAATTTATTACTTGCCAAATAAGTGAGTTATTGGAAATTTGAAAAATTTCTTATTACAAGTAATAAAAAAATTCTTGTTCTGTTAAAGGAAAAAAAAGTTAAGGAACACTTAATATTCTAGAGATTTCCAAGCTTATTGCAAATATTTTTTGATATACTTCAACAATTTTTCACACATTTTAATTTTTATTACTATTTATATCATTAAAATGTAATCAAATTTCTTTATTAAGTTTTTAAAATTAATTGCATTTAAAATTTGATGGTAACGACTGGTAAAATTTTTTAGCTAATTTTCAACACCCTAATTGTTTGATGCCATTAACACTCTGAATTAACACTCTGACTTCCAATTCATCAGTTCATAGGTTCAATTCTTATTTTGATCATGGATTTTTTTAATGGTTTAGAATCCATTATAAACTCTTTAAATGCTGGTCAACATAGTTCTTGCTGCAAGAATGGTTTCTTTTGCAGTACTGCTTATTTTTTCAAGTATTTTATAATCTAGTGTAATTCCTTCTGATGGTAGTCTACCAATTTGCATAGCAATTTCACTAAAAGTTACCTGAGGTTTCTAAAATGGCAGCTTAAAATTGGGTAACTTTTTAAAATCTGAATTGCTTATTGTAATGTTTTTTTTAATTTTATGTAATTAAAAACTCTTTAAAGGTTCTTTTACAAGGATATTTTTTAATTTAGGTAAATTGGAACATTGAAATTAATGAGTATTTCAGCATTTAGAAATATAATCTAATATAATTATCCTGATATATTTAAATAGGTACAAAAAGGTAATTAAAATTTTCTGTTTGAGACTCAGTAAGTTGACAAATATCATGAACAGCATTCAACAATCACAGGTTTAAAACAGTGACAAATGTGTGATATAAGGAACTTTCATTAAAAATCTCTGTGTAAAAGTCTCATTTGGAAATTTAATCATAAAATTCAGCACGTTTTATTTTTAAACTTTCCTTTAAAAATTTCTTTTTCAAAAAATTCTTTGTTTGAATTTATAAGAATATAAAAAATAGTATGCATGGTCGACTTAGTGCTGACTAAGTCGTTTTCTTCATGTTTGTGATGTCTGAAAGTTCTTTGTTAATCTCATTATGTTCTCAATCATTTAATCATGTAACATTTCTTACGAACAAGTTACGTCTGAATCTAGATATAAAAATACCTGAAGGGAAATTTCGGGGATCAGTAGGTTTCTTTGTCGAAGTTCGTGAATGAATAATTTACCTTCATTCATATATTTTTTTTTTGTTTTCAAGATAAATCGTTTTTCTTCAGTTACAGTGGTTTATTTAGCGCACGTCAAAATGACTTAAATATCGTTTTTCCGCTACAACATTCCAAGCATACATTCACAAGAGCAATATGCCTAGAATGTAACTGTCATTCATTCAACTGTCACCTTCTTAAGTCAATTCCAAGACATGATTATTCCTTCCAAAATTACGATATTTTCAATTAAAGCGATTGATTACACTCAAATGCATGCAAAATCGGAAATTAGATTAAGCGCAAAAAATTCCATTCAAATTTCTTTAAAAAAAGGTACTTGTGCGCGATACTGGAGATACTTGAGGCGGCGTGATACTTGCGTTGGCCATACTAGTAATTTAAAATTTACTGAAATCATTCTAGGATTTGTAAAGATATTTTTCTTTAATTTCCCCATTTTAGAATTCAAACTGCTTTGTATTCATTACATTCATTAAAATGGCAGCTATTCACAATTCGAAAATTACTCATTGATGATGTCGAGCCAAGTTTCTAAATCATAAAAAAAAAAACAGATAAAAATAAAAAACGCAAATAAAAAATGCATGAAAACGAGTTCGTGAAAAAATATTTAAAAAAAATTTAGACCGTAAATGGGAAATAAAATTGTCATGGCATCTGTGGGGACCAGCCAATAGTTTGCAAAATCGTAAATATTCGTAAAAACGAGCATCTAATGTTTATATCTTAGTTCTGAATTACTTTAATATTTAAAACTATTCACTATTTGATAGGCTTACTTTTAAGAACAAGACAGCTTACTATTTATATGTCTTGAATATATTTCTCTTGTTGAGCATTAAATTCGTTTCTAAATTTATGCAATTATCACATTGACAGATTTCTTATATAACAAAATCATGTGGTTCTTCATTGGATGTTTACATTGCATTTGTTAACCAGTTTGGCGAATGACCCTACCATAAATTATAAAAGCAGAACTTTTATTATTTGATGGTAACTTGAGGATGTTAACTGATGTTTTTCAAATATATTTAAATACTATATTGGTATATCTATTTATTTTTAATCTTTAAGTTTTCTTTTTAATAATATTTCGTCCATAATTTATATTGTTCGATTACAGATTTTCTTTATTTTAATCAATTAAGTAATCTGTCTAGAAATCAATTTTCTTTTTCTAGTTTTTCTTTTTCTTTTGTAAATGCTATCAATAATAACTTAGTAGAATGATTTTAAAATTATTGAAATACGTATGTAATGCAGAAAACAATTATCAATTATTATATTAAAAAATAACATAAAAATCGCATGTCCATGTAGTTGCGTCCAAGCTTAAAATATCTTCCCAAAAATACAAAACCGTTTTAAAATTGCCAGTCAACAGATGTTGAAGTACCTTTTATGATTTCGGCGCCGTACATTGTATTACGAAAGCGTAGGTTCGAAACGCTCTTAAAAAAACAATGGACCTTGTTGTCCGGAAATAATAAAGTGGTCTCTGAGGTATTAAATGGATTATTATATTTCACATTACAGTTACGATATTGTTGGATTAAGCATGAAGAGACTCCATAAATTGATTTTAAGAACTTCCTTTTCCTTTGCATTTGTTCCGTGGGTTCAACAATAAATTTAAACGCTCCTTTTTTTTTCTCTGGCAGGGGTGTAACCCTTTTTTTCACTCTGGAAGGTTATTCTTTTTAATATCAAAGCATTTAAAATTAATTTAAAGTCTGTCGAACTTTGTAAGCATATAAAATTTATAAGATTAGTTTTAAATCCTGTTAAGGTTGCATTATATATATATATATATATATATATATATATATATACACACACACACACACACACACACACACAGATATATATATATATATATAAAGCTACTGGATACAAGAAAAATCATTTGCTTATATTGGATAAAATTATAATTTTGTATGGTATATTCTATACTATTTTTTACTAGAACTTGATGGAGTGCATGTAAGACATCATTAAAACAAAACAAATTTTTTATAAAAAATACTAACACATGATTAACAGCTAAACAATGTATTCAGGAGTGTTTTTTTTTAAAATTTAATTGTTCAAATCACATTTCTGAGTCCTTCAAGAAAAAAAAAATTATTATAAATTGATAAATAATTTATAAATATTTGTAAAAAATGATAAAAATTAAAATAAAGTGTTGGTATCTTTAAATATTAAAAACTAAATATAATTTTAAGAACTTTGCCATTTCAAATGAAATCTTAACAACATTAAAAGAAAAATTCAGCTTCTTTTTTTTTCAATAAAAAAATTTTCCTCCATGATTAAGAATTTATCTAATTATAAAATTTTAATTATGATTAAACTCTAGTTTAAGTTAATTCCTTAATTAAAAAAATGTTAGATTTATTTAAGTCTTTAAATTTTCCTTTTGATTTTATGAAAATTTTTAAGGAAAATATTACGTTAAGGTTGTTAAATTCTAAAAAATGATGGTTTAGAATAACTCCCATTTTTTATGTGGCTTACTAAATTGATTCACTAAATTTACGTTATTTTACTAAAAAGTACGATCGCAGATTTTGGAAGTAGACAAATATTTTTTGAATTCAAGGGAAGTAATTAATAAAAAAATTGTAAGGAGCAGTAACAATTAAAACTGTTAAAAGGCCTCTATGCCCTAGGGCGTATTTCATCATCGGAAAATAATAAGTTCGAATCTTGGCTTTACCGAAGTTCCATGGTGTTTACTAACGGCGGTTGGACACATTGAAATCGGTCGTGGTCGCAATGTCCTCCAAGTGAAATACTTTTGAGGGTGGCTGGCCAAGTATCAGGGGGTCTCCATCTCTGTTTCTAAATTACGAGAACCTCCATTCCACTGCTGCCAGTAATAGTAAATCACAACTCTTGGCTAAGGAGAAATGCTGGTGCAACAGTTAAAACTGTTGAAACTGAAGCATACATAAAATCTTTTAGATATTTTTTAAGCATATCGATTCGAAATAAAAGATTTACAGAAATAAACTTTGAATCAGAGCTTTTCAATTACAGCTTTTTCCAATCAATCTGAATTTGCTGTAAACAAATGTAATCGTGTTTCCACTGTGTTCTTCACCAATTTCATACAGTAATAAATGCAAAAAAGAAAAAGAAAAATGTTTTCGAGGATTTAAATGATTTTTGATTGCGATTTTATTAAAACGCCGTTCTCTCGAATCTTTTTTTTGTTCCTCCCTTTTCAAATATTCAAGCAGTATTCGATTTAAATTGTTTAAAATAGTTGATTATACTTAAAGGAATGATTCAGCTGTGAGTCATTTTTTTATGTATCGTTTGGAATAAAAAGATTGGAGAGGAGTAGAGAAGTTTTTTTTTATTCATTTCCCTCCACTTTTTTTTAGTTTTGAAGTTGAGAGAAGTTAGGGTTCCTGCGCGGTGAGATGAACAGATGGCAGATTTTTCTACGTTGATCTCGTTTCCTTGTTGACATTTCGGCGCCAAACAATTTGCGTCTGATTATTTTCTGATGATTTTTAGCTATATTACATTGATGGAGGGCTGCTTGGTCATTGGATCTCAGTAAAAGTCATCATGCTTTAAAAAGTAGCATGTGATTGTAATATGTATTAAATATACTGTAATACATCTGGATTTACAGTTCAGGTCTTGAAATTTAAGACCATTGAACTGTGTTAACAATTAAAAACAATAATTTTTATGTTTATTTTAAAGAAGAAATTTAACACACATGTTTATGTAATTTTAAGAGAATAAAATATTAATCCTATTTAAATACTTAGATCTTCAACTTTAATGTGCATTTAATTCCATTTTTATGTTAATTTCTTTGTAATTTTGGTTATCTACATATTTAAAAGTAGATGGAAATTAATTATGAGTGAATATAAATTCGTCATTCTATTAAAAGCTTTTATTGTTTTTAGTTTAAAAAAAAACTTGAATTTTATTGTTTTTTAAAAGTGCTTTAAATGGATTCTTTTTATTAGAATAAACAGAGAATATTGCTTATAAGCAAATTAGTATTTTCTAGCTGATTTATGAATTAATGAAATATTATGTAAGATAAATAGAATTTTAAAACACATTTTTTTTCTAAGCACGTTTTCCAGGATGTCGTGAATTTTTAACTCGCTTAAATGTGACTCCAGCAATTTTGATAGAATATTATCGAATAAAAATTCTTGTTAAGCATTTTCTCTATTCGTTCATTTGACATTTTATAGTAAATTTACCGAAATTACATTTACATTCCTGGCATCACAAATTTACCACCAATGCTTGGTAATATTTCTAAAAATAATGGGATTCGCCTTTTAACTGATATTAAGAATATCCCTTTATTGCCCAGCTGTTGAAGAACAACTGGATGGGAGGTTTTCTGAATCACCATGTGCGTGAGTTTTTCACGCCTAAACTGAATCATTGTTCTCATCTATGGCAGGGTTGTGTTTTAGAGGGAACCATGACGAATCGTGTGAAAACTGTCTTGTGATACAGTATCAGCATATGGAATCACGCCAATGCTGCTGTATGCTAGAATAAGACTGATATTATTATAAAAATTAGTTTGTACAAATGATTATTAATCAAAATATTTGGATAGCCAAATTGATACGATTAGCATCAATTTCGTATTTTTTTCTAAATGCTCTTTGTTATTTAATAAATCAATAAAAATTTGTAATAACAAAATGCTCTTTGTTATTTAATAAACAGAATTCTATAATAGCTGTTATAACATGATACAGTAATTTGTTAAAACAAGAGAGATGTCCTTATACTACAAATACAATAAGGTGTTATGTTTTTGATCAAACTCTCGAAATATTTATCATGAATTAATGTAAAGCTTATTAGGGATATTTATATTTTAAAGCTTTTGATATAAATTATGTTTTGATGAGAATAAAATGTATTGTGTGCTTTTCACTATACATCATATTTTATATAAACGGATTTTTATAACGGGACGAGATACGCTCTTTGTGAAAATGACAAAGCTGATGTTAATGATTAATACATCGCCGACTCCCAAGAGCCCGTTACTTGTTCCGCTTGCGAGTGTCCAGAATTTCCGGCGACCGGATATACCCGGAAGTATTGGCGGAAATGGCTCTTTAGAGCGAACTCGTGCATATCTGTGGCTTGAATACTCGCTGTGATGATCCACGCTTAGCTAAACGGTCGGCATGTTATCCGTAGAGATGACTGAAGTCCATATTTCATTAAGAAAAGATTCACCCGACCGCAGGACTCAATCGGACAATCTGTCGAGTTCGCTTCGCTGGTTGTGTTGCCTGTACTTTGTGAAGACTTACAAAAAATAAAAATGTGGTTTTTATAAACTAAAAGTTGTGGAATTTTTCATAATTTGTATTCCATTTTTTCTGGAATGAATGAGGGTATAAAATATGACCTTTCCAAAGAAAATGTATTTTATGTTTGATTTTTGTTGCTAGTTAGCTTTTTAAAGATGCTTGTAAAACAACATAATTCATTTTTTAGTTAATAAAACAGAGAAGATAAAATTGAATTTCAAAAATTGTATTTATTTACCTTAAAAATCATATTTTAATTATTTTATGAATATTTTTATAAAATAGTTTATTTAAAATTTTGCTTTCAAAAATATTTTAAAAAAAGGATCGAAATAATACATAATTTTGAAATTTATTGAGTTTGATTAATGATTGCATATTAAAGAACTTTAAAGAAAAGGATTTTAATATCACCTTCAGTAACTTTCAACAAAATTGATTTCTATTGCAATTCAAAATGAGAATTTTTGAAAAATGTCTGCATTTATTTTTCTAATTTCAGATTTTTTTTTTTAAATTACTCCGCTCCAGGAAGTTGATTATATTTCGTAATGATGTAAGAATGTCTATTATAAATTAGAATAAGCTACATTTTGTAACTTCTATTTTTTTTTCATTTTTAAGTAAAATATTTTTATATTAAAAGAATGTCATTTCATTCTTCCTTTGGTCATCAATTATTTTGCCAGGAGCAAACAAACATGTGCAGTATCATTCGAGATTTAAAAATAGCCACTAGTGTTTCTTTTCAAGCTGAATCGTCTCGAATAGCAAAAATCGGCTCTCTGTCCCAGCTTGTCAAAAAAAAAAAAAAAAAAAACTGAAAGGGTGTTATTCTTCTAGTGCTGTGTTTATGTGTTGGATGCAATTTCAGTTTAGCTCTTGAAATCCCGGCCGTTGACAGATAGAAAACACGACTTCTTTCATTTGAGAGGAGTGATTTCTTTGCAAGCTAATGCTATATGTATCTCTTTAGCGTGACAGAAATGGGAGAAATAATTGCTCGGAAAGTTACTAAATCACACACCGAAGGAAAATTATATTGCTATATATTGATCATATAAAATGATACATTGAAATTTATTAGGTTGAAATTTAATTTTTAATTCCATTGTCTGAACTTGTATACTATTTAACATTGAACACCAAACTGCTGGGTTGACCAATCCAGAAATTTTAATTTCCCGTTTCTTCCTTTATAAACATCAGCATCGACTTATAAGAGCTTTCATAAAAATTTGATTCATTGAAGTTCAATAAACGCGTTTTATATATTTTATAGGTTTCTCTCTCAATTTGATCAACTTTAGATAATCGCTGAATGTTTTGCTGTAAAATAGGTTAACGACTCCACAGCTGTGAAACAACTTGATTTTATATTCACATCGGAAAAACTCTGACTTCAACACTTGAGAATACTGAATGCGACTGTAACAAATCTGTAATCCCCGAAGAAATAAACGTATTTGGTATAGAGAAAGTAAACTTTGATTGGCTAGATGATTGGAATGTGTTGAACCATGGAAGGCAGCGCATAAAAGATGATTGCTGCATCCTTGGGTTGTTAGATAATTTTCTTTTTTTGGAATATATATATAAAGCTCACAGAAGAAGTCGTTGAAGTAGGTGAAAGATCATCCATGTGTTCATGGTGAAAGGATTGGTTCGCACGCGATTTTTTTTGGGAATCTTGGCATTTGTTGCTGGGGCAGTGCGGTTCAGGCGATTTTGATTCACACAGAGTGTGTGCTCTTATCCTCAGACCGCTGAATCAACACCTTCTCCTCTCTCACTGTTTGAACACGCGAGTTGAGGAGCGATTGCGCGGGAATGTGTACCGGAGTGGCGAAATATGTAGGTTAGGATCAGTATTAAGAAAAAGTCTGGGTGTTGCATGGTTATAATGTAAACAGGATATTTTCCTGCGTTTGAAGGACATTCCTGAATTCCTATTCATTTCGCTTGAATAATCTGAGGGAGAAATTTCAGTAATAGTGAAATTTTTATTATTAAATATTTTTCATATTGCATTAGTTTCGATGGTATTTATGAGGTTAATTTAATTCATTGAAATACCATGTGTGTGCTAAACGTGCATATTTGTCGACTCGGCAATGACTAATAATAAATTAAGAAAATAATAATTGATTACTAATAAATTAAGAAAAGAATTTATGATCGCATTTGTTTTGTTTCTTTTTATTATATGTTAGTGAATATTATCTTATGTAAGTTTTTTCCTTGTATAATTTAAAATTTCTGTATTTAATAAAGTGTTTCAAATTTATTTTCACACATTTTCGACTTCAAAAATTTTTAATGGTGGTTGCGCTTACTTATCCTACAGAAGAGAGACAAGTAACATGTAAAATATATTTTGTTTGAGGAGAAAAAGGTTAATATTATTCTGTTCTGCTATTTTTACGCGTGGAGTTTTATCTAGAAATAAAGGAAAATGTTATGAAAATATAAGTGAAGTTTATTAATTCTATTAAAATAAAAATTGTATCTTTTTTAATGTATGAAACATTTAGTCGATTCTGATTTTGATACTTAAAAAGGAAGTGCTCTCCCGATTTTCTTCTATTGTATCGCAATTTGACAAAATGGCGACGAAAGTTTTCATTATGCAAAACCCTGACTCACAAAATGTACGTCGTTGTTTTGCTTAACAGTTAAGTCATTTATTTATTTAAGACATGATACTTTAGATCGAATTTCTGAAATAATTTCTCCCTCACTCACTACTGAATGCTTCTGAACATTAACCTCTTAAACATTTGCCGAGCTGGTAGTCGAATGGTTAGCGCTTTTGCAGTTTGTGGGTTTCAAATTCCACGGTTCGAATCCCGGTTTGGGCACGGATGGACTTTATCTATCTATCCTGTCTTTGTTCTTTCCTTGTTTGAATGGGTTTTGTAAATGGCTGCCTACCCTATAAACGGGTACCTCTGGCTGTCCTGTGTGTACTGAGGAAATCGGACTCCTCTTCAAAATATGGTTCAGTTGGAAAAGTGGAGCAGCGCACCCCTAGACAACAAACAACGTGAGATTTTATCATTTCTCAACTGTTGTTTTTGAAGGAAGTAATAATTTATATCGTGAATTGCAATGATTTTGACCGAAACTTTTTAATTGCAACATATCCTATATCAATTACACACTTTGGGAAGTTATAGATATAATAGCACATTATATACATTGTATGTGTGTGTTAATATATATTAGCGCGAAATGCCTGTTTAAATGTTAATTATGAAAATAAAACTTTAAAATCTAAAATATTTATACATTTAATTTGATTATTAGTTCGAAAATTAACATTTTTTTAGAAAATTAGTAAAAGTTCGTTTTGTTAATGGTATACGATACAGTCGTCAATTTTAATTAAGCTTAATGGCTGTAAGTCATTTGATAGGAAAGTTTGTAACTTGTTGGGTCACCCTTTTTAAAAATGCAATTGTGTAAATTAAAAATAGAAAGAAAAATTTTAAATATTTATTTTTTTATCTATTAAGAAAAATTTTAAATTTCAACATTTTAATCATTTTAGTTTACGTATTTCATCCTATTTTCTGAGTGCTAAAAAAGTAAGTTTTAATTGATTTCATAGAATTTTTTTTAACTTAAAAATAAAATTTAAAATAATTTGGTAAAATATGATCAATAAAATGTGTTTAAACGATATTTCAAATGGAAATATTAACTTTTGTTAGATTGATAAATTAAATTTCCGTTCTATTGTAAATTATAAATTTATCTTTTTATTTAAATTACAAATGGACAAAAGAATTCGATTGAAATTTTGCAAACTAGGAATCGGGAAGCTAAAGTAAAGGGGGATGAAAGAATTATATGTTGTGAAATTGAAATCACTTTTCTTTTTAAAAATTTTTTTTAAACATTCAAAATATTTAAACACATTTAAAATGTTTGTGCATAAACTATTTGAAACTTCATGGATATTTACTTTGAAATTCGAACGTTTGTCATTTTTAGATTTTTGTGTTGCATTTTAGATGAATTTTTTGTGCAATTTTTGAATTTTATGTATTCTATTTTTTTTAACAAATGTAACTTACTTTAATTGAAAAAATGTTATCGAATTTTCAATTGAAAATTGAAACTTAAAAATAAAAAAATTTAGAAATTCCTTTGAATGTGCAAAATTTGTTCTTCAAAGTTAAATAAGTTTTGTGCGGGTAATATTTTATTTCTACCAAATATTCCACGCTAGATTCATAAAATGAATCAGGTTTGGTTATTTGCATCAACTTTTTTTTGTTGGAAATCCCAGATTTATTATTATTACTTTTTGTTCTATTTTAGAATTCGTATCACACATTTTATTTTGTCTATTAGGTAAGGAGACTCGCTTTCTTCACCATTCCATTCAAGTTTCAATTATGTAAGTACAAATCGAAATTTCCTTTTCTCGGGCCAACACTCGAGTCACACCCTCAGCCATTGTCTTGCAAATTTCTTCACAACGCTTAATATGTGAAGCTGTGACCCGCATAACATGCCATCCAGTTGAAAAGCCGAGCCAAATAATAACAATGCCATTCAAATGAGAGAGAGAAAACTGCGCTCGGAATCTGCAACGAAAATGACCTTCCTATTTGTTCCGATTGCTCGAAATTGAACTCGGGTGGAAAATGGTCCTTCGCGGAACATGGCTCTCCTGGGTTTCCGCGATTATAAAAGCAGGACCTCTCGTTAGTGGGGAAGGTGGCCGATTCTGTATCGGCCGGCGAACGATTTCTTTCAGGCTCAAGAGTGAAATCATGCGCTTGGAATGCGGCGGTCGGCTACGTCATTTCCGAATGAATGGTGGAAGTTTGAACGCGTTTTATGAGTAATGAGCGCTCTAAGTGGAATGTCTCAGTGTCTGCTTTGTTCGTTAAAAAGATTTTTTTTTGTGTGATTTTTTCCACCCTCTACCTATTTTGGGGTACCTTAGCTTAATATCCAGACAACAAGGATTTTGTGGCTTAGTGTTACGCAATAGGAAGTAAGAGTTTCAATGAGTAGCCTAAGCTCGCGCCATATCGCTACCAATAAAATTTAGAAATCGATGCTTCTATTGTATGTTATTAATTGCTTATGATTAGGCTATTAACCAAAATTTGTGTAAATAAGGACAATATTCATGATAATGATTGTTCAGAGAGTATAGTCTAAAAGACGAAATATAGATTATTCGATCTTCCCCTACGATAGTTCGCGTTGATGGGGCTTTAAGAGCAACTTATTTCATTTTAATGACCAGTCACAAGTCATGTGCTATTTCAGATATAAGCTTCATGAAATGATCTGATTTAAAAATGCGATTTTAAACTTTGGTCACTTGAAAGACTTTTGAACGTGCGATAATTTCCCGCGATCTTAGAATATACTTTTAAAAGCAGTTGATTTTATTAATGTAGTGTGGTATTTGCTACGAAATGGGAGAAAAATTTGAGGTATCGGTTATTGGGTTAAACGCTACTTATATAGTTTTGATTCAGGCTTAAATGCCGAGGTCAACACCTGAGCCGATATTCTTTTGATTACCTCACTAGCGGAAGTACCGTAGAATGTTTAAAATGCATAACGATATTTAATTAAGATTATTTCTACCGCTGAGCTTCCAATTTAGCCAAGGGCTGCTCATATGAGAGTGGGTAGCTCAAATATTGCTCGTTAATTGCTAGATGTTAGCGCTCTGACTTTTTGTTCTATAACTCATGAGTGATTTGTAGTCCACTTTAAATTGTAGATGACAGTTTTGTTTGCTTTCGAGTAGTGACTATAGAATATCAACAAATCCTACCAAAATTCAAATCCTCTCACCTCATCGGAATTGACAAATGTAAAATATTTATCCATAGCTAAATTATTTGTAGCAGTATTTTTTCTGCCATGCAATTTACTAAATTTGATTCTCTTTTACATCGAAATTCCATTATATCATTTCAGTGATCAATGGTACATATTTTAAGTCACTGACACTTGAACACTATTGATCGTCATTTTTTTCAATATTTCGCCCTCTTTGAAATTTCTTGATTTTGAGTTTTAAGATTTCTTTTTGTTATTTCTTTTATTCTGGAATATATTTTACTTATTTGATTTATAAACTCATATAAAATTTATCGTTTTATGTATTTCTAATTTATTTATGATCTAATATTGAAATAAAAAAGATTTTACGACATAAAGAGAATAATTTTTTTTGATATTGAATTCGTTGAAACAAATTTATATTTTATTTAAGTTGCTGTTTGATTAATAATTTTTGAAAGAATATATACGCTTCGATTGTTTAACGATACCATTTCGAATTTTATGTGTAAATTTTGATTTATTTCGCTATCTTCCTCTCAAGTTTTATAGACGCATCCACAAAAATAAAAATTTTATAACTTATATGTCACAAAATTCTCGCATTATCGTGCTGCTATTTTTAATTGGATATTAATTTACCTCAGTATTGTAAATTCTTTTCTTCGTTATATAAACGTTGAATAAAATTTTTTATACTTATTTATATAAATATACTTTAAAGTATATTTATTATATTATTAAAAGTATATTTGGTGTTAGTAATTTGACAAAAAATTATTTCTATTCGAGGGTAAATGGTTTACTTTTGGAAATTTTTATTAATTTCGACTTACATTTTATATATAAAAGAAAATACAAAAACTTATAGCTTGAAATCAAAAATTGCCCATGTTTGCTTTTCCATTTTCACCACGCGCGTCAAGCAAATGATAACCGATTCCAGTTTGGCTCACATAAATAATCACTAGATAACAGTTTTATGCTTATAATACTTGTGTGTGAGTTTTAGGTTTTCTTTCTTGGAAAATTTGTGACTGTGGCTTATTTATGAAGGCTTCCCAAAAGGCTCTCACTGTGATTTCACATAAAATAGTTTTGTGCCTTATACAATTTCTGTTATGCGGTATTAATTTGTTTTAATTTATAACTGTGAATGCGAAATTTTCGAATTTAATCGTTTTCATTTTTACCTCTTCTTTAATCTTTTTTTCATGTCTTCACTTTAAATCGTCTACACTTTTTTTTGTTTTTTTTTTTACCTTGATGGATCGAAACTAGTAGAATAAAAGCAGGTTTTGTATTTTTATTGATCTAGTAGAGCGAAACACTGTCTTGTATTAAGTTTTTGAGTTTCAGGTTTAATTTAGAGGTAAAAGAATAAGATACTTTACATTAGTGGCAGCTTTTCTAATTGGACCGAAACAGTGATGTCTGGAGAATAAATTTTTTTTTAAAGCTCACGTTTAGTATTTAATTAATGGAGATGACGGGAATTGTACATTACAATACATTCATATGCTTTTTTCCTTTGTTTTCAACTCACGTGAACCTACCAAAAAAGTAAAATGTTAAATTGTTTTTCCTCTATTTACACAAATTACCGAACTAGAATATGAGCTAGATTGTTTTTTCGTGTTACATTTCTTGGGAGCAACTGACCTAGAATGTAATCAAGCAGCGTGGGTGGTTAAAATCCCTAGAACCCGCATCTTCGCTTTTAAATCGAACAGGTGACTTATTCAGCGACATCCATTCTTTCCATTCTGTTGTCCTCCATATCTCCAACGTTATTTATTTTTTTTTATTCACCCCCACTCACGAAGTTACTGGACGACTTTCCATATCAGTCCACCTTGAAGCCATAGAAACAAAAGATTCTACTATCCTCTTCATTCTTGGACACAATCGCCTTGATGTACGATCTAAAACACGGGCCGAGGAGGTTAAGAGCGATTCAATGACCCGATAACAATATAACTTTTTTTTCCTTTTTTTTTTTTTTAAATTGCCATCTTGACTTACCTTGTATTTTGTGTTGGCGCTCATTTTCTTTCGCCAGATTATCAAAGCTGTTTTAATGTAGACTATTTGCCCGGGTATTTGTTACAAGCGATTTTTGTTTTTCTATTGTTGGGATTTGATGGCTCATGTTTCTTTGTACAATCAAAAAAAAAAAAAAAAAAAAAAAAAAACGTGGTTATTGTTTATTTTGTAAGAAAATTTTTAAGATATATATATATCATTTTTGCAGTTTTTGTCTATAGAAGCTTTTAGTATAGTTCAGAGGATTCAATTAAGCTTGCTTGAAATTTACTGTTTATATATATATATTATATATATAATTTCTTAAAATGAATTATTTTTATTTAGAAATGAGTCATATAATTTTTTGTAGAGTATTTTCTTAAGTGGGGAGTTCTTGGTTAGTTGAAAGTATAATTGAAAAAAAAATACTTTGAAGGGAAGTTTGTCTCGAATTTATTGCTAATTTATTAAAACCAGTAAAGTGTCTCCCATACATAAAATACACTTTGATAAAATAGCTTTTTCTATGATAGAAATAACGCCCCTTGTTTGATTCGTGAATTGTACTTTGAGTGTTTCTTACAAATGTGCATATTTACTTTGAAATTCAGAGTAAACAATTGGAATTTGCAATTCTCGTTTCTTGTTGAAAAACTTTTTTATTTATTTTTGTCTTGTCGCGTGTCTGCATCTGGTGTGCACGATAAAGGACAAACAAACAAAAGGGAAGATAATATTTATTGACGAGGACGATGACTCCATTCAGGAACAGGAGGGTGCAATGCTTCCTTTTTTCGAAACTGCTAACCATTACATGCAAGAAGTTGGACTTTTTCTCCCGAATTTTACATCCATGACTTATTTGAGATTCGAACCCGAACCTACTCGGTGAGAGGAGATAGTCTTATAATCACCACCACACAGGCTGGGCGGTAGCTTTTTCTAATGAAACAACATAATCGCTAAATTTGTATGGTTGTAGATTTCGTACAATTTACAGCAATTATTATTACTTAAAAATATAATTAAAGTTAAGAGTTTTTACCTTTTAAAGTGAACGAAGTTTGCGTTAAGATTACTTATAAGCGTAGTTATAAAAAGTGTCTTGAAAGTAAAGTGAATTATTTTGAATTTAAGCTATAATTAAAGCTAGATACAACGGTATCATTCTGATTGCTGCTTAATACTACATTGAAAGACTTTGAAAATGATCTTTTTTCTTCGCTCGCATAATTAAAGATGTTAGTAAGCTTAAGTACTATTAGAAGCAAGTTTAAGTACTATATTAGAAGCAATATATCACTTGGTTCTATTAATATTGCATGCGCTGAGCTGGCAGCCGAATGGTTAGCGCTCTTGCTTTCGGTTCAGCAGTTCGTGGGTTCGAATCACACCTTGGGCATAGATGTATCTAGTGGTTCGTAAGTCACGTTAAACCGTATGTCCTGATCTAATTTGTCCTCGTGTGCAAAAAATGATCGTTGAGCGTCGGACAAACCAAACCAATATTGCATGTTTATAAGAACTTTTTTTTCTAATAATGAAATAAAAGTTTTTTAGTGAAATAATTTGAATTTCCTCTAACTGGAAATCCAAAATCGTTTACATTTTTACTAGCCAAGGTCGAGTTTTTTCAACTCTTGTGCAAAAAATTAATTTTCTACAAAAAAACCCCCTTAGTATTATTCAGTTTAATTGAATATTTATCAAGTGGCATATATATATATAGTTTCTATATAGTTTCTTCATTCAGCACTCTTAATGTTTCTATAAATGTTCTTGTGTAGTTTCTTCCAAAAAGCTATTACTAACAGTATGAAAAACGACATTGAATTTCATGAAATTTTATTAATATACAGCAGTATTTAATGTTATCAACTATGTAAGAAAAATAACATTTAAATGAAAAATCATGTAGAACCAATAAGCATGTAATGCATATATTTCATATTGTCCCTTTACATTCAGCATTTGACAAAACTTTATAATGTGACTTGGTTTTTTAACTAATGAATTAACATGTTATTTGAAAAGATGAACAACAAATCAGATGAGAATTCTTTTAACTTTTACGTAAACTACTATTGAGTGAAAGAAAATTGGCTTCTTAAATAGAAAATCTTAAGTAATTATTTAAAACTATTTTAGGTACTCAAATTTTCTTAGAGATTTATTATGTCTATTCAAAAGTGTAAATATATATATTTTAAATTTGTTGATAATATACTAATTACATTCAGCTGAAGTGTAATAGCTGAAACAAAACTTGTCTGAGATCTCTTCAGTTAATAACTATTTTTGGATGAAATTTGTGATATCGCTTCAAATATAAATGCCATTCACTAAAAAGGGATTATTTTGTTTTTAATTATACTTTTTGTCATCGAATATGTGAGATTCTTCTGTACGAAAAGAGTCTACTATCGGTATATATGTATATATATAAATAAACATTGATGTAACATTGACCGAGCTCTGTTTGTTTGGAAATTTATTCAAGATGAGGTGGGTGTAGAGGAGGTAACGAGATTAATTGTTCGAATGTAATGTAAAAGGCAAAAATTAAGATTTCTTTTTTATTTTATCATTTTTGTTTCATAACTGAACCTCTTTATATTTTTGCGGTTAGAAACCTGTTAGAATTATATTTACTTGTAGGCACTTAACGTGTTTTTTTATGCTGTTTTTTGTTTGAGAAATTTTAACTTTAGTAACTTATACTTTTAGTGGTGAAGGGTATAATTTTTGGTTAATTTTTATGAAAGTTAAAATTTATTATATTTAAAAATAATTACTGTGTGATATTTTTATTAAAAATTTAAATTGTAGATTTCATTTAAGTTTTATTAACATTTTAAAATTAACATTCAATTGGAAGACATTTAAGACAATAATTCTAAAAGTACTTATTTTTTTATTAAAATTATCAGTCGTAGATTAAAATAGTAATATTTTGATCAGATGGATCATATTAAGCGAGGTAGTTGCAGTTTAAACAAAGAAAATTGTTAACTTATTTTCTCCTATATGTGTCCTAATTTGGAAGTAATTTTTGCTTAAATTAAAGAAAAAATTATCATTGGAATTAGAAATTTCTTTTGTGTACTTTTCATTTTTGAGAAAGATAAGAATGTACAATTTTAGAGAAAAAATGGAGAGAAATGTAATACTGCATTCACACACACACTATTCTAACGTTTTCTACATTATTGCTGCCCTACATCATTGCATATAAACATTCTTAATTGAAGTTAGTATTTTTCTATTTGCTTTTTTTAATTTCATTTATTTTTCTTGGGAAATATCTAATTTTTCGAAAGTTATAAGTTATTGATGAACTGTAAATTTAATACGGACATATTTCAATATTATATATATATATATATATATATATATATATACATTATATATATATATATATTATATATATATATATATATATATATTATATATATTATATATATATATATATTATATATATATATATTATATATATATATTTTATATATATATATATATTTTATATATATATATAATATTGAACTATGTCCGTATTAAATTTACAATTCATCAAAAACTTTAGTTTTAAATTTTATTATGAAAACATGTCTAAGAAGACGAAAGAATTATGGATAACCCCCACTTTTAAATACTATGATTAAAATTCTATAAATGTTTAGGATTTTTAACTTTTCTCTTAAACGAGCTAAGAGCGTAAACAATACCAGATTAGAAATGCAAAAATTATAGGTATATCTTTGGTTATAAAATATTTTTCAGTATTTGTTACGTTTTTTTTCAGTTTAATTTTACGAATATTTAAACATTGAATATATAAGCAAATTTATATTATTCCTGGCAGAGTATCATTTAAGCTGTGAATTCGTGAATGCTGATAATATCAAGCAAATATGATTATTTTAAGTGAAAATCAGAGTTATAATATTCAGACATTAGTTCCCTCGAAGTTCAAATGGTGGCTTCGACATTGATAGATGTTGCTTTTAGCCTACTTATGAAATAATTAAAAACAGGGTGTTTCTAACAAAATTCAAGTAAAACGACTTCTTTCTTTTATTGCCGAATGAGGCATCGACTTCATTCATATAATTGAAAGAAAGGGATAAATTGGAAAAATGTGGAATATATTTCAGTTTTGATCTAGTTGAACCAGTTCAGCGTTTATTGAGCTATGTATATTTTAAAGTCATGAATTCGGTTATCTGAAATTATATTTTTAAAAGTCGTATGTATTGAAATAACTTGGCATGTTTTCTTGTCTAGTACTTAAATTAATCACTTAAAAACAATGCATTCTAGTAGTTTCTTCCTTAATTTACATTCTATCTTAACTTGTGTGAAATTTGGTACAATTTATTACATTTTATTTGTACTTAAGTTTTATTAATGTAAGCATACGTATTTAAGTTCATCTTTTATTTCATCAATATACCTATTTAATTAAACTAGAGGTTCAATAAGGATGTTCAAGTGTATAATAAAAACTTCATATTTTGTTGTGATGTGTTAATATGGAATCACTAAACATAGAATTAAAATTTACTTAGTTCGCATTCGAATGTGAATAAAGATTTTATTACCAAAGTAGTTGGTTAATAAAGTAATTTATCTCATGGTGTTATATACCGATCTAAAAACTAAATTTACTTAATCTCAAACATTTGTCTTCACTTTGTGCATATTTTTGTAAAAAGAAACATTAAGGATAAGAAACTTGGATTTGTTCCTTTTTAAAACATTCGAAATTTTATTGTTATTTTATAAAGTATTTCTTTTCCATCTAAAAAACGTGGAAATTAAATTTTTGTAACTTACTGGAATGCAGAGAATATTTCAACTTAAAAAGCTTTTATCACACAAAATATAGTAGTTGTAATGGCTTATCTCTATTTTCTCTTTAGTGGCAAATAGATAAGGCACGAGAATTCTGTTAGTAAATATTTAGATTAGCAATAATCACTCTCAACTTTTTGCATAGAATTTATTAAACGCAATTAGTACTTTAAAGTAACAATGTAATCTTTTTACTATTATCATTTTTAATTATATAATGGGTACTTATTCTTATATCAAGATAATCGTATAATCAAGCTTCAAACAAATTAAAGATTGTTAGATTTTTACTTAATTCTAGTTATTATAACAGATGTATAGGTTCTACGCTTTTTTATCAAAGTTTTTCGATTGATTTAGACGTTAGAGTGAATGTTAGCATTTCTTGAAACATCAAAAAAATTTACTCCAGGTAGAACTTTCGAATCAGAGATAAATTAGGTTTGTCATTCCGTTTGGATCTTATGAACTTAATTTAGAATTATAATATTCAATGCATTAATTTGAAAATATAATGAATGCTTTTTGCAACAAAATTGTTAGCCCTTATGCTTTTTCTTTAAAAGAGTAAACGCTTGTAAGAATTCATAGCACCAATTCACTCAGCATAAAAAAAAAAACATGGCGCAACCAAAATAGGCCAAAACCAAGCGAAATTAGTTTCTTAATACACATTTTATGTTCTGTTGATCTTTACTTCGCTTCGGCGGAAAATTCTTTCATATTAAGTAGTTATATGATTGATAATTTGTTTTTGTCCGTGTAGACAGGAGGGAATTTACAATTTTTCTTTGTGTTTTGCTGCTTACTGTTTTAATATATAAATAGTAAATTTTCATAAAATTAATCAAATACACTAAATGGAGAGTAATAAAGTAAAAATAAGAAAATGCAGTAAACAGAGAGAACATATTTTCAATAGGTAGTTTCAAATTTATAAGAGACATAGAATAAAATTAAAGGGAACGAAGTACCAGCATGGCCAGCTTTGTGCCAATGTGGTCAATAAAGAAAAATAATTTCTATTATAACACCCATTTTTCTTGTTAAATTTTAGTTAAAAATTAAAATATTCAATGGAACAATTTCACAACAGAATTTCTTTAAACAATTTATTATTTGATTCTCTTCCGATTTATTTCAAGTTGATATATTTTTGATTTTTTATTGACTTCTAGTTATTTTTAATAAATTCGTATAGTTATTTACCTTTCTGTGTCGCAGTTTTTAAAATTTGACAGTGCTAATCCTTTGGTGAAAAGTAATTGTATTATCTCAATGTTCATGTGAGATTAAAATTTGGCTTCGTGGCATTTCTGAAAACATTGCTGTTCATACATTATTAAAAAATATCTGCTGTAAGAATTTATTTTATGATCTTAAAACATTCTGCTTTCAAATAAGAAACTAATCAGTTAATACTATTTATTGATGTTACATTGAAATCTGATCATTATATTTTATATCAGAAAGTATTTTATATTTATTCGTTTTATTTGTATTTAGCTCAATTTTTATTTTTAATCAGTTTCAATGCTGCCGATCTGATTGTTGACCTGGTTAAGCACAATGATCTTCAACGTTTTGTAGACACTCCTATCACGTCTTTCTGAGTTGATCCCTCCCGATTTGGTTGTGTTCTGACTTTTGATTCAACAAATTGCGAGTTTTATTCTAATCTATCAATGGGTTGTTCGGAATCTACTAAAAACTGTAGATTCCGGTTTAGTCGGCCTTCGTGTAGGGAGGAAAAATGTGTGACAACCCACCTTTAATGGTAGATATACGTAGCTGTTCGTAATTTACATAAAACAGACTTCAGTCTTTGTATCCAAAAAATTTCTAGTACGACAAACGATCATTGGTTCTTAGTTATTTGTTAAATTGGACCGGCAAATTCTAAACAACAAACATAGAATTCTATAATTAAAATTCTATGCGGTAAAATATTCTAAACATACTGTTCTATACAAAGATTAATTATAACTTGTTGCATATATTATATTGAAAGTTCGTATGCGAGGAGCCCGCATGCTTTCGGTAAACTGAATATTTTATACCAACGATAAGCAGAGATTTTGTTAGTTTGCTCGGAAGCTATCGAAATTCCTTCCATTCTGTCGAGGATGTTTACTTAATAAATCATAGTTCTTTATCTCATCTATTGATATGTTGTTCAGTGTTTAGTAAGGCACGGTCCATATTTAGTTAATTCATGGGCGGGACTGTGAATAACACAGTAAGTAACGATAACACGACTGGCCATTAAATAAACATGTTGATTAGATTTCTCTATCCCTGAATGACGGAGTATAAGCAAACAAAGCTTCTCAGTCACTGGACACGCCATTATCATTGGCTGCAACGAACTTTACATGTACTTTCACCTACTGCTGATTATTGACCAGTCCATAAGGCAATTTTATCGTATGTCTAAAATATTTTACGATGGAGATTAGAGAGATCATAATCGTTTAGGTTTTGCGATCTGACTGTTGGGGTTGCTGCATTCGAATATCTGCGATCTAAAATCAAAATGTTTTTGCTTTATTAGAAATAAAATTCATAGTTTTTTGGTTGCTAAGTGTCTAATTAAATTTAATTTACTATAGAAAAAGAGTAACACACTTCTTCGAATAATGCTCATTATAATAAAAATTAAAATGTTTAATTAATTTATCCATAAATTATGTAAAATATTGATAACACAAGCGATATGGAAACATCATTACACTAATGTTACTCGAAAATTGTCATGAAAATTTTAAATTTTAGCATATTAACCACGTGTGGTATATTTTCCCCATCAATCTGAATAGTAATTTAATCTTTATATTAGGAAACTTTAGAAAAAAAAATTGTAAATTAAAACAAAATTTTTGATTAGTTTATTCAAAAGTATAACAATCAACTAAATGTTAATAAATTTAAATCTTCTTAAAATTTTATTAGGAATATTATCCCTGCGTAAAGGCTTGATATAATTTGATAAATTTTCCATGTAATATTAAAGTGAAAAAGTATTTGTTTTTGAGTAATTAAAATATTATTTTAATGGTAAACAACTCTAAATTTATGCATGTGAAATGAAAAGTTATAAATGAAATAATTTTTATGAAAAAAACACGTGGATTTTAAGAGCTTACTCTGTATGTTAATGGGTTCAATATCAATATTGGGATCATTGACTGATGTTAAATTATTTGAATTTAAACATGTCAAGAACTAATATTGATGGCTGTTTTGTTGATATCTGGCAAATATTAACAAATTTTTTCACGTTTTCAGCAAAATATTTCCTATTGGGTTTATGATATGAATATTCCTTTTTGTGAGAGCATTTACCTCAATCATGTCCATGCTCTACCTCCCCAGCATTGTGTTCATGTTTCTTGCTTATCGAAGAATGGTTGAAACGGCTGGTGAATTTTTGATGGGTTATTTCTCCTCCCCTCTGTGCCATCATTCCTTTCCACCTTTTTATAGCTGCGGGGCAAAAATGCGAAGTATCAGCCACGCGTATCTAAACCTCTAATACTGAAATTAGTAAGGAAGACGCAGCTTCTATGCAGAATTACTTAGCCGTTGATGGGGGTGGACTGGGAACAAAGCATGTCTTCCCTAATGAGTGGATGATGTACTCGGTGGATCGTGAAAATGAAAAGTGGATGATGTGTTCGAAGATTCTGAAGTTTTTTGCCGGTGTCTTGATGAGTGTTTGTGGTATTGTTTTGGCGGAACTGATCGCTTCACATGTCGATATTTCCTAATAATCTCATTTCTTATTTATCAAAAAATCGGAAAAAATGGCCATCTGACCTGCTGACTTTGTTTAGGTATGGCGTTGGTCACATCTTGGTTTAGAAGATTAAAAAATTTTTTTTTACTTAATTGCTACGCGACGAACTAAAAATAAATAATAATACATGGATTATTCAAATTTTTGTGGTTTTTCCATTCTATATATTTTTACGCAACATAAACATATATCCATAGAACAGGTAATATTCAGAGTAACAGGTAATAATTAGAAATAATTAGTAACAGGTAATATATATATGTAATCAGGGTAGAACAAATAATAATTTAATAGAACAGGTATTCCGTAAAGTAGTTTCCACAATTTCTTTTTAAGTATTGGGAGAATTTTAAAGTTAATGCCGTTTTTCAAAAATAAAGAGGTATTTCATGAGTGAATTGCCTAGTTAAATATTCAAAATGATTCCTTGCTTACTTAATATTTATTTCTTATTGGCTGCGTAATAAAATTGAAGCAATGCGTCCACTGCCGTTTGCTTAATGCAGTTGTCTTTTTAAAGTTTATTAATTAAATTAGTGCTTTAAATCTCTTATTATATACTACGGTTTAGCTTAACCTATTGTATTTTACTTAATTTAAGTTTGGATTTCCTGTTAAATTAAAATCATAATTGGAAAAAAAGATTATAAAATAAAAAAAATTTTTTTTTAGTTGGAAAGTAGCATTTACTAAAATATTAATATTATAACTAAGTATTTAATGGTGATTTAAAGTTATTGTAATTAAATATTTTGAGTAGATAAATGTTTTTCCTTACTCATTTGGGTTTATTATGGAAATGGATTCCCATAAAACATTTGTTCCAAAAATACTGAAATTTCATGAAAATAGAAATATAAAAAATACTGTGTGTTTTATTACCTGTAGTCAATTTATATAGATTTTAATATTTTATAAATGACCATATTGCCCTTGAAATCGTCAGTGCGTGTTGATTTCTAGGATAGTATCGATCAAAAATGCTGTGCGTGACTTAGTTTCCACGATGGGTTAGCCTTCATTAATATTCTACCTACAGACGGATGGATGTGTGCCATTTGTGTCCCATAACTGTGGTCCTTTCTTTTATCTATTTAGGCAAATATCTTATTGGAAATCAAAATATTATTTATATCTAACACTTGAAGTGTCACTCTTCTCTGATATGAGCTAAAAATATCAGACACACTTTATGCCGATTTGACATCTTGACTTATTGATTGGATCTGGATTATAAATCCAGGACGACAAATTCTAAATTTTTTTTGGCGATGAATAAATGATGCTAAGAAGACGTATTGTGACGTGAGGGAGGACGTAAATATTATAGTTGCCCAAAATAGAATTTTCTGCATAATTCTATAACGTTATAAAAGCCAGGTTGCCAGATACATAAGAAAATCCGCCAAAAAAATATATAACTCAGAATTTGGCATCCTGTGTTATACGGTATCTGTGCCATTGATTGTACTGTTAAATTGGAGTTATTGAAGCAGTTTTTTTGACTTCTATTTAGTAACTGATTTTAGTTGTTTTACACTCTTTTGAAAATATAGTTTTTCTTTCTTTTTTCGAGTAAACTGCCTTTTAAAAAAATTCTGTTGACCTGCAAAAAGAGTTTCAAGTTTATTGCACACATTTCTTGAAAGAGCCAAATCCTTTTCGAGTGGTAATTTAAAATTTTATAGAAGACTTTGTAGGATGTGGTTTATATTCAATTTTCAGAAATCTAGTGTTAATAATTAATGAATTCATTATTTCAGGTCTGAAAAAAAAATTAATTTAGAACTTTTATTGGCACATTTGGGTAACCGTTGGATATTCTGCATGATTCTCTCTCTGAAGAGCTCAAAGGAAGTTCAAGTGTAGGTTGCAATGTAACGGACACAAGCGTGAAATTTTCATAAGTTCTTCCCGCAACTGGCAGTGGATTAGGAGTCAGGTCACACAGCGTGAAGGTTATTTTCACTCAGGCGTAAATTGCATCTACTACGCGGACTGCCGAGAGAGGTGGATTGATTCCCTTGTCCTGCGCATCGCGTTGGTTTCCTCTGCTGCAAAATCTCTACAAAATGTTCCTATTATTCATACATGACTTGACCAGCAACTACTTGTATAGGGTCGGCCGTTATTATTTCAGTTATTTTCATTTACAATAAGTTGACTTTCGTTTAAAATGGTGTTACGCAAAATGCAAAGTGTTAAACATTAGGGGATTGTCAAGTATTAATGGAATTCAATCCTTCTATGAATTATCGAATTTCTAGAACGATTGAATTTCATTCATCATGAACACAAGATTACAAGAAAACTCGCTTAAGTCATTTATTTTAGAAAGGGAAAATCATCATAGAATAAGTTTTTATATATTAGATACTTTTTCGCATTTTATAATATTGTTGATTTTTATAAATATATATTATACCTTTTAATATACGCTTAAGTTTTTAAATTATCTCTTTTAGAGAAATTATTTGTTTACTTTTAATTTGATTTCATTTTTAACTTGATTTTCTTTTATATATTTAATAAATTAATTTTTGTAGGACAGTAATAAGGCACATAAATTTGTTTTAGTGGAACAATAATGAGAATGCTGGGATATTTTTAAAATTTATTCGGAAGTAATGCTTCATCGAACTTAATTTTAATGTAAGTTAAACGATTATATCTGAATGTTTATTTTCCGATAGCCCATATTGTTTAACTGTATTCTAAAGCTTTTTTTTTAAAAAAAAAAAAAAAAAAATACTTATTGTACAAAAAATAATCATAAGGAATAATTCTCTTACTTCCCATTTTTCAATGTTAAAATGAAAGAGTCTTAGTTAATGGAAATTATAGTCATTTTGTAGTCTTTGCGGTAAAATTATCCTATAGAATTTGATATTTTTTTAAAGTTAATGTCTTTTGCATATTATTCGTAAAATAGATTGTACACGTGAATCAATATTTATATACGTAACGCAACATTAATTAGACGTTGAATAACTTCATTATTACTAAATGTACTCTAACATTTTAGAAAAGCCGTAAACTTAACTAGTAGTTTCCCTTATCTTAGTGTGTGTTTAATTTATTTTTCACAGTGTCTTTAAGAAAATAGCATAACTAAATGCTCTTCTCGGTAAACTAAAAAAATATTTAACAAGAGAAAGGCAAAAATTTGAGACTAATAATTTTGTAATTTCTTTCAGTGTGTATTTTCATTAATCAAATGATTTATATGAAAATAGTAAGTTGCTTACTGAAGTTGTCATAAAAATTTAGCAATCGTTCTATTTTTAAGTGCAGCTTTTACTATGCATCATTGACCTAAGCCAGTATTCCCATTTAAGTCTTCCATAAAAAAAAATAAAAAAAAAAGGATTGACTTATGAAAATGGATATACATTGCTAATTTAGCATCAATTTTTTAATATTTTTTGAAACTGTTGATGCGTAACACTGTTTCAAATGATGACTTTTTAGCTAATTATTTGTTATCGTTTGGTTACACTGCGTCTTGATTTTCAGTTCGATTTATTAGATTCTTATTTCGAACAGAAGCCTTTGTGGGAATTTATTTTAAAATGTATATATCGACTATATTAACTCCTATTGATTGTATAATGAGATAAAACAATTTTTTTTTTATATAAATGCTTGACAAACAATAGCTCTTCAAACAATCATTAACTGCAAAATAATTTCCAAATTTACTAAATTGGTCGTTCTTATTTATAATAAATGGAATTGATTAGAAGAATACTTTTTATTTTTCATGATTAAATTTGCATTAAATTAAAATGCCGTTCTATTTTTCACATATAGGGAAACAAATTTGAAAGTTTAAAACGCGGCAGTAAAATATACGCATGTTACACATTAAGTAAAATCGTCAAATAAAAATTCTTAATAAGTGTTCAAAATTTAAAATTTTGTCTAACATTTTTATAATATAACTACGCGCGTTTAAACATCATTGAGCAGATAAAATTGCAATTAAGAAAATCATTTTTTGCCATGCCATTTTCATTAGTGGGTCCTAGTAATTTTTATGATCGAAGTAGAACTCTCTATTTCTAATTTTCATAACTGATAATTTTTTTTTTTTTTTTTTTTTTTATGTAAAAGCTTGTTTTATACTCTTGCCTGATGTAATTTTATAAGCAAATTGTTTTTCGATTAATTTAAATTTTCAAAATAAAAGTATTGATTTCACAATTTGTGGTTAAAATTCAAATATATAGTGAAAAATCTAGAAAATAATTGATTTGTATTTACATATATATATTGATTTTATAAAGATGGTCTGATATATATATATATTAGGTAATATTCGTATTACTTTTTTCGATTATTTATGATATAAAATTTATAAATTGCTAAATTTAGACTCACAACTTGGGAAACATTTATTCATGTGTCGAAATGTTATTTCAGTAGATTTGCCTCCGAATTAAACTTCACATCATGGGAGTTCCCCTTTTAATTCAGTTTCTGATTTACCCATTTTGTTCCTTTTCTGGCCCCCGTCTGCATCCAACATCAGGGTCGTAACTGCTGGGACATTTTTTACCAACTCCATTCTTCGCATTTCTTATGTCGTTTTCCTGCATTTAAGACAGCGTGAAATGTTTCCCCCCACGATTCCCTCTTTTCCAGCGGGGGCTTTTTAAGATGTATTCTTTGTGTTTTCGTATTATACAAAAGCAAAAATTTTGCTCTTTAAGTAGAATACGCGTTTGTTAAGAGCTCGTTTAAATTGAAAATTTGTTTCAGAAGTATTTTTATTTTAGGGAAAATGAATTTTTTTTAGTTGGTAACTTTATTCTCCGTTTTGCTTGTCCCCCATATTCTGTTCTAATTGTAGAAACATGTTTGGAATATTTTTAAAATATTCTTTTGATTCCTGCACTACTGCTTAGTTGTGTATTTATTTTTAGATTTCCCTATATATCGTTTTTTTCCCCGGTTAATTTTCTTTTAGAATCTGGTAATGTCGAAAAAAGTATAATCTGCGTAACTTTGGTATTTTTCTATTTCTTTTTTGTGTAAACATTATAATTTTTTTGGCTGCTAAACTAAAAGAAGCCTAACTGTATTTTATGATTAATTGCAACTCCCTACCCCGTCTATCATCATTACAGGCTCGTATAACTTAAATATATGCATTAACTTAGAAAAATTGACGTTTTTCCGCTTCTGCATTTAGTTACCAATTCTCATCCGAAATCGTTCCTTCACTTTGTAGTTCGGTTATGTAACACAATAAACTGCCTTTTCTTTTGCCTAATATAACTAAGAACATTTTTTTTGTATATTTTTTAATTCCCGCCGGTCAGAGTTGAATGCATGAATACCTGAACCATCGCACGGAAGAGCTAGCTTGCTAATGATTTTTTTTTTTCCGATGGCCGCGGGGTTATTTAGTCTGTTATAACTTTCTCTCATGCCTTCCACCATGGCAGGCAACAGGTTTTCGGATTTTATTTTACTGTATTTATTTCCACTTCCCATAATTGCGGTCTGAGGAGGGACCACGCTACGGCCAGCTTCAGAGAAGATGTTCCTAGGGTCGTCAGCCGGGATTTTTCTTTTTTCTTCCTGTATTTTTTTTAATCCCTTCTACCTTTCATTTATATGTGAAAGCTCTGCGATGACCTTGCGTGAGTTGGAAACGTTATGCTGAAGTCGTTGTTGACAAGGCGATTTTTGACTTGTATTCGGGGATCGGCCTGTCGCCGCTGAAAAGACATTTTGTTTTAATTGGGATTTTTTTTACTTCTAGTTTTTATTTACTTTTTATTTTTAAAGATTTCTTTACTTTAGTTTGTTGTATGTTTATATGTATATATATATATATTCCTCTTTTTTTTCCTAATTGGGTCATTAATTATCTTTTTGCGATCCATTTCTGAGGCATTTTAAGGTGTTTTATTTTTTTCAGTAATATGTTTGGATGCAAAAAGAAAGCATTAAAAACAAGGTGATAAACTATTTTGTATAAGCAGGCATTGAAAAATTTGTTTACTTAAGTTGTGTAGAACTATAAGCAATCGTCTTGAAGTCCAATGTATATCGTCGCATGACTTTAGTGTACTTAGTTTTCTCACCATTAATCTCCTGGCTTAACTCATATATTCTTCGTTGCTGTATTAGAAATTAAACTAATGTTTTAAGCAATAATAATATATATATGTGTACTTCAAGTGATGTGAATAAAATATTTTGGTTATTTGTGTGACAATAAATTGATTACTGTCCATTAAAATTTTTTAACTTCAGTAAACTCTCCATTATTTGCGAAATTAAACTCCCCTGTTATCGCAAAATACACAAAATTATAATTGGAAGGAACAGATCAACACAAGTATGCATTTGAACAATTGGATACACATTATTGTTAACATACTTATTATTTGAAGATGAATACAATTATTCAGACTTCCTTGCAGATTTAGAATTTTCTTTTTAATAAAGGATCGAAAAATCTAGATTTCTTTGCATTGAAATATTTTATTTTTATTAGCCATTGAAGTTTTTTGGACATAACATATAATCCGTAAAGCGGATAAGTCATTCGTTGATAATCGCGAGCTCACTCTATATTTAACTAATTTAATCGTGTCACATAACTGAATTCTGAAATGTGATTTCGTTGTGTGACCAATAGTAATCTGCTAACATGAATAGCCATTGTGTAATAGTTAATGGAATAGAAATTTTTTTTTTTTAATCTTCCAGTTTTTTAAATATTCTTGGCTGTTACTTATTTCATGTTTGTTGAAAATAAGTCAGAATTCTCTGCATACCTTAGCGGTGAGGAAGAATCGAGTTTTGCACCTGTTCGTTGTTACTAACCTTTGCTACTGTGTTTGCTGTCGCCAACGGTATTTCCCCCGAGTCTTATCGTCATTATTAATGTGCAACCGTTCTTGTGACGAACATAGTTAATTTCTTCGTATCAAATATTTTCTATAAAAGCAGAAAATTTTAATACTTTATTTCTTTCCACCTTATTTTTTTTTTAATTCTTTTTGCATCTTTATAAAATTTTATCTTTAAGATTTAATTTCCTTTCAATTTTCGCTGATTCAAATATAAAATGTGATATTAAATATAAGAAATGTAGTTATTTTAGGAATGGTTTGCTATACAAATTTTTATACTTTGATTTTTTAAGATTAAGCAAATGGTTTGCTTAATAACCAAAGATAACTATTTTGTCAAGATTAATTTTATTCCTTTGGTATTTAAGTCTAAAATCCAGAGTGTACTTTTATTTATATGTTTGCATATTTTGCTTAGTGGCCAAGGAATTATATTTCTTTATCAATTCAAACAACTTTTTTCTTATACTCCATTAAGAAAGACATATTGGATATTTCATACTATTAAAAATGCTGCAAAAATATACATTTTGTAATAAGGTTTATAATGCATGAAACACAAATATTTTTTTTATTAATAAATATGAAAATTAAATTTTTAATTAAATGTAGCAAGTACTGACTGATAGGTGTTAATTTTTTATATGAAATAATTAATTTGGGGTTGACTGCCTTTACAAATTCTGATCATAAAGCATTATTTGTAAGTTATAAGATTAATTTAGAAAACTTTTTAAAAACTTTTTGTTGAAAAATTTTGTAATTTAAATCATTTATTGCGGTTTAGTTCTCATAGGGGATTTATTTAATTTAAATTAAGCTAATAAAATAACTATAAAGTTAAAAAAAAGTTATAATATTTAAGTTTGTTAAATCGAAATGAATTTCTTTATTTTAAATGTTAAAACAATTTACACTGAATAATTATTTAACTGGTTATTTTGTAAGAGTTACTGTTTGACCTATACTAAATATTAGGTAGCTGAATAGCTTCTACATAAAATTGAGTGTAAACTGTTTAGATAAATACTGTACAACAAATGGCTAAAACAAAATATTAATTGGACTTTAAATATTGTGTAAATCTTAGAGTAAATTTATTTTTTACTGTGTTATTTAGGATAATCAAAAGTAAATTTCTTAATTTTGTAAATGCACAAAGAAATGAACAGTCAAATGGAAAATGTTTCTGAAATATTGGAAAATCTCTTTGGTTGAAAATCCTGCTATTAGGAAAGATTTGAAACTATCTGCTTTGAAGAGGGGAGGATTAAAAACTTTTATTTCTGAAATCTAAGCATAAAAGGACTTAATTTTTTAATATTTTTAAAAGCCCTCATTAAAATCTACACCTGTGAAGTATTGTTAAAATTTTGTTAATGTATTTTTCCAAAATCCTGGCAAATTATTCAACTTGGGGATTTCTGAATACCTTTTTAGTATTTAATCTAAACATATTAGAAGAATTGCAAATATTAGCTAAATAGTTATACATCTAAAACAGTCAGTTAAGCGTAAAAAAATTCATAGTAATTGTCAATTTCACAATGTTTTTGACCACAAAAGCATTTGATTCATTGTAAGTAGTTTTTACACATATTTTTATCAATGAGATTTGTCTAGTTTAAAATGATATAAATAATTACAAATGATACATACCTCGTACATTTGGCTTAAATTTTAACTGTAAATTATAAAATTATTTTCTTTTAAATCTAATTCACATATCTAATTATAGAAAACTTCATTAAGATTCAATTTTAAGATAAATATTCTTAAGTTTTTCTTTTTTTTATTCTTTAGAACCAGATCAACAAAGAATAATAATTCATGTTCAAGATGCAAATGATGAAAATCCATACTTTATTAATCGTCCTATGCCGATGCAAGCTGTAGTACAACTTAATGCTCCACCTGGCACTTCTGTATTTAAACTACAAGCCAGAGATCCTGATGGGGATAGCAACATTCATTACTATCTTGTTAGAGATAGAAGTAAGTATATACATTTTTCATCTTATTTTTTGTAACAATTTAGCAGTCTTAGATGTAAAATTAACAAATTTGTATTTTTTAACATGAATGTGTTCATGAACTATGACAATCTTTATTGTAAATATAATGCATTTGATTTTATAGCCGGCGGTCGATTTGAAGTTGATGAGATGTCCGGAGAAGTTAGAACTGTTGGAAGTGATCCTTTTATGCTTGACCAAGAATATGTTCTTTATGTTAAGGCTGAAGATCTAAATGGAATTAAAGTTACTGGAAAAGAACAATCTACTGGTGAAGAGAGACTGTCGATTGTTGGTGGAAAAAGACCACCCCAATTCTTTATGCAATCCTATTCTGCTAATATACCAGAAAATAAAAAGAAAGATTCTGAGTATGTTTTTTTTTTATCTATTTCTTTGATATTTTAATGCAAAGAATAATTAAGGTTAAAATATTTCTAATTTTGTTTATATGTATATAAATCTTTCCAATATATTTATTAAATATGTGTTTTTTTCTGCAATTTATAATTTTTATTTTCAGAATTATTCAAGTGAAAGCTATGTCATTTGCTAATCGTCAGATACGATACATTTTGGGAACCAAAGGTCAAGGAGCTGGAACTTTTATCATTGGACCTACTGATGGTATAGTTAAATTAGCAAAAGACTTAGATTATGAAGATTTGAGGCAGCCAAAGAAATATTCCCTTCAAATAACTGCAACTGAAGATTCTGGTGGATTTTCAACAAGTGTTGAGGTTATTCTAAATATATTTTGTTAAATAATCCTATTTTATATGTCTCTTGAGATTACTATGTTTATATTTCAATTTTTAATTTTTTAAATTTCATACTTACATCTGCAATATTATAATTTTTTGTTTAGCTTAATATTGATGTCACTGATGTTAACGATAATCCTCCACGGTTTGAAGTTCCTGACTACCAAGCCTATGGTGTACCAGAAGATGTACCCATTGGAACTTCAATTTTGCAAGGTACAAACTATATATTATTTTCTTTTATAAAAATTTCATACAATGGCTCATTTTTGTGTGAAAAAAATGAGCTAAATGATTTAAATAAAATTAACATTTAATTTATGTAGTTCAATTTTCTTTTCTAAATTTAGAATGTAAAGTAATTTCTCCTCTGTAATTTTCAGTGAATAGAAATGTTTATAAGCAATTTCTACAAATGAGATTGCTTCTATTAAAAATAATTTCTTGCAATCCTTTAATTCCATAATTATTAATTTTTCTTAGTAAATATTAACTATCACATTTGTAGTATTTTGCGTTGCTTATGTGGATGATTTTAAGAAGGAAAAGTAATTTGTGGATAATATCTTATTTTTTATTTTAAAACTTATTTTCTCTTAACTACATTTTATTTTGAAGTATTTAAGATAATAGAAATATGTTTTGATGTAGAAATTATGACTGGCAAATTCTTTTGAAGTTAGTTTTTCTATAGTAAAATTTTTATAGTAATATCCTTCCCCCCTTATTGATACTGAAAATTAAAATATTCTATTTCGATCACATTAGATGATCTTGCGCTTATTTTTGTTGTACCTTTTAGTGAAAAGTATGAAAGGTTAAACTGAATTTGTTTATTTCAGAAATTCCACTGTGACTCAAGCATAATCACTTATCTACTATAGATTATATACATACACAAATGCAAAACATTTTGGGTTGTAAATATTTGGTAGAATTAAATGTAAATTTTTGTTGAATAAAGCAATGCAAGTGTTATTTTGCATAACTTATTTTGGAGTATAAAAGCATCAAACCTATGTAACTTAATAAAGTGTTTAGTTTCTCAATTTTGTGTTAAAACAGGTTTTGCTTAAAAATATAAACGTGCTGTATTATATTGAAATAAACAATAGATAAGTGATTCTATTTTGAATCTCGTAAACTGAATATAATATTTTTATTACTCAAATTTTCTTTATTTTCTGTGAATCTAAACAAATGTATTTATGTATTGTTCATAGTAAAATAATGAAACACTTTTAAAATATTTGTAAATTCAAAGTGATTAGTTTTTTGCTTAAAATTATAGAACAAGTTTCTTAATTTAGTAGATTTTCATCTCTTAATCTTGTTGCATGAAATTAATCATCTGGCTTAATTTATTTCAAAAAATATTTCTATTTTTTTACTAACTGTCAATATTTTTATAGGGTTAAATCTGGTGCACTATGAAATCAAAATCTTATTATATTGTCTACTACACTATGCACACATACTTTGTTAAAACTTGCACATTTTTCCTCATTGCCAATTTTTGCTGTCCTAAATGTATATCAAGTAAATAGACTGAAACATTCGATGAGAAAAATATAAATATTTTATTAAAAATTTAGTAGCATTCATGTATCCAAATGATAAAACAGATGTAATTTGGGAAAGAAAAAATACTTAATTATTGAAAGTTTTAGTTTATTCTTTGATTTCATTTGCAAAAATAAGATTTTGCAAATTAGTTTTACTTTGATAAAAAATATTTATAAATGACTTATTTAATACATGTATAATTTTAGAAAAACTAACATTTTTTTAAGGAAAGTTTCTGTGTAAATAGAGAGATGCAAACAAGACAACTTTGTAAATGTTAAGCATTAATAAAATTAGAGTTCTTTCCTTAGAAATTAAATTAAATTTCTTATTCTTACATTGAAAATTTTCATAACGTAAGAATGATCTGCAAGTTTATAATGTCTGGACTTCATTAATCCTACTCTGAACTTCTGCATTTACACATTGGTGTTAGAATTGCATTTGTACATACATTACACTAATATTCTGTTATATTTTCAAATATTTCATTCATCCATGTCTGTTGATGGTGTATTAAATACATTTGATCCATAAAAGTATACAAATTTTTGTAGTTTTTAACATATTAGAAGCAATAGCAGTTAGAGAATTCTTTCTCTCTGATTCACCTTCTCAAACATACTATGCCAGATGAGTGCAGAAGCTATTATTTCTTAATGAATTTCATAATGGCTACATATTTATATATAACCATTTTAATGGATATATTTTAACATTAATAATTAAAGGAAAAGAGTAAAGGACATTATACACCACTTTCTGGAATATAAATGTACCGTAAAATAAGAATTTTTAATATTAGAAAATTATCTTTCTCAAAAATGTATAGTTGACATAAAGTATTTTCAAGTAAAAATGAATAAATAAAAATATGAAAAATGTTATTTTGATAAAAAAAATATAGAACTAGACATCTGTCAGTTAAAGTACTGGAGTAACAATGTACAATGTAGGTTATGACAATGCATATTCCCAAAAACTGGTACTGATACTATTTCACTTCATTTCGATAAGGTAATCAATTCTATTTACCTGTAGCCTGTCAGTGAGAGTAAACCTTTTTTGCAAATTATTAAGAGCTGGTAAAAGAATGATACAATAGTAAAATTATATGCATCACAAAATAACGATGATTTCCGTCTTACTTACAAGTTTAGCTTTTAATTCAATGGTCAGGAGCCTGCATAAGTTCAGTATTTTGCTCAAGCAAAGCTGTTTGTGGTTTTGAATCTAGTAGATCCTGACTAAACTGGCTTTTGTTTCTAAAAAGTTACCCGTGCGGGACAAACGTTTTACAATTTAAACATTTTTTTTTAAGATTTTTAATTTATGTTTTTAGATTTTTTTTATCACATTTCATTATTCTTTACTGTACTATTTTAAATAAATCAAACATAACCTTTTTAAAACAAGTCTTTTTTTTTCATGGATATACGCCATTTATAAGCACAGCTTGATGTGAGTTTTCTCTGTATATAGCTCTACACATGTATCAGATGTAATATTTTAGGTTAATAATTGTTTATAAAAACCAATATTTAAGTAACATAATTGAAAATTTGTTGCATGAATTGTCTACAGAAACAAATATCCTTAATGTACTATATACATATGGTATCCATAGTTAAGAAACGCATAGTATACATACTGTTATTTTATGGATTTTTTTTAAATGTTTTGATATATTTATTTCACCAAATTTGCTTATATATATTATACAAAATTGAGTTTACTATGAATTCTATGTAATAAATTATAATCTTATTACATAGAATTTATTGTAATGTACGCAAAATTTATTGTAAGTTAAGTATATAATTTAACTCTTGAAATTTGTTATTTTAAACTGGTTTACATCAAAAATTCAGTATGAGTATTTAATATTTTTAATTGCATTTTATAATTTTATATATAATGTATTTATAAAGCCAATTAATCTAGAAAAATTTGTTTTCAGTGTCTGCCACTGATGCCGATTCAGGAAAAAATGCTGATATTGAGTATTCACTTGATAAGAAAGATTTCACTATTGATTCTCGAGGTGTAATTTATTCAAATAAACGTCTTGATGCTGACTTGATGAACACATATGAATTGACTGTGCGTGCTGTTGACAAAGGGGAACCACCCTTAACAGGAACTGCAACTGTGAGAGTGTACACTGAAAATCGAAATGATGAGGCTCCCAAGTTCAGTCAAGATGTGTATACTCCAAGTGTGGATGAAAATGCCGGTCCAAATACATTGGTCACTACTGTAGTTGCCAGTGATATAGATGGTGATAACGTGATGTTTGGCTTTATGGGTGGTGATACTGTTGCTGGAATGTTTGAGATAGAAGAAAGAACAGGTAATATTAGACAATTAATTTGAATACATGGATATAAATTCGAAAAATTTAAATGTTGTAAAATACTTAACATTTATATTTAAGTATAGCTTATTTGTAACATTTGTTTTATTTATAATGTTCTTTCTGAAGCATTTAAAATTTAAGTGCTAAATATTAACTAGCATTTTTAGTCATTTATTATTTCAATGTACTTTAAAGCTACCTCGTTCGACTATAAAATTTGTATGTACAAGTATATATTTTGAAATATTTATTTCCAATGAGTTTAAAAGTTGAACTTTTGTATATTTTATTAGAAATGCATAAAATTAATCTGATTTTATACACAATTTCTATTAAGTTAAAATGTAATATTGGTTATATAAATTTTGTAGGAACATTGTGATTTTTTTTTAAAATATACTGATGAATTTTAAGTATTTTTTCTCATTTGGTAATTTGTATTCATTTTCTTCAAAAATATAAATAATTAAATAAGTTAAAAATGTAAAGAATTGTTAGATTATAGAATGTTTTTGATGTCTTAAATTGTCTAATATTTATGGTATTTTCTGTCTTTATATAGCACTTTGGAAATAGGACAACAGGTATTTTGAGATACCATTAAAATATTTGCTTTATTACTATAATTAATGCATGTTGTGGGTGTTATATATTAAATAATGACCTTCTATCATAGCATGCTATTTGGAATTTAAGAGTACACGCTAGTTCACATTGCTTGTAGTTAAAAATTTTTGTTGGCCAGTTAAATAGATATTTATTTACGCATGTGTTTACATTTTTCATTACATTATGCTGGTGTTTAACAAAAGTATTCCTTACACGATAAATTGTATTTAAACGCATGTATTTGAAAGAAACATTTTATTCAATGATTTTTTTACATTTTATATTAAAACAGAAATTTTTATTTGATAACTGTATAAATATAGAGACATCTTTAAATTATCTATCTATAAACTTTACAATAAACCCATGTTTTTCTCAATTATTTCAAGACAATGTATATTTTCTTAACACATGGACTCATGATTGAAATAATCAGTGATTTACATTTATTATTTTAAAATTATCTTAAAAACTAAAGCAAAATCAGATGACAGTTGGCTAAAAATCTGATCATATTTGTTTTCATTCAAATCCTCATATGGCATTGTATTGACATGTTTGAGATATTGTAAATGAATGCATGATTTCTAAATCTTTGATTTAATAAAAATTAAACTGATTTTGGATGTGATTTTTTTTCATTTCTTTATTTTCATAAATTTAATATTCTAATATGTATTAGAAATGCATCACTTTTAAATGTACTATTCTATAAATTTAAAATTTTAGGAAATGATTAACTGGAAAACTGTTAACCAATATAATCGTTATGCTATAAAAATGTTTTATTAATATTTTTAAATATATGTTGACTTTCATAGAGTTATATAATTTCAGAAAACTATAATTTGTTAAACATTTTATAAACATTCTTATAAATATTCAAATTTATTTATAAACATTCAAATTTATTTTTGAGATCAATAAAAAAAATCAAAAGTGAAGAAAGAATATTGATAATCAAGGAAGTGAATGTGGTTTAGATTATAATTATTTCTTTGAAATTCCTGCCTTCTAAATTTTACAAGTAATTAAATTTTTTTTAATTTTGTAGCAATTTTGTTGCAAAAATTATAATCTAGAATTTATTCAAATATAAATGGGGTTTTTTTCTTCAAATTTTCTAGCAACTTTTAAAAAACTTCTTAAACTGTTAAATTTTTTTATTTGAAAATAGCACAATAAATTTATATTAATTTGTTACATCTACATTTTTGCATTTATAATGTTATCATACAGAACTTTTAAATGAAAATAATTTTTTCATAGTAATTTGACAAATCTAGATACGGTTTAAAATTATTCCCAAAACATTTAGCTTTTTACATAACTTTGATTTTATGTATTTTATAATTAGGTTGCATTATTGTGAATTAAATTTTATCTATTAAATTCATATAATGTTTACCTATAATAAATCTGAGAAAATATTAAACAGTGCTATTTTTCTCAAAAGTTAACAAAATTTGTTAATATGTACTATAATATTAAATTTTAAAGTCATTATTTTTTAGATTGGAATGTTTTAAACTTTAATTTTTTTAGACATTTTTTTAAACTACTGAATATATCACCTTATGATACAAAATAAATTTTTTATTTCATAATTTAGAAAGAATTAGGTAGTATTCATTTTTTTTCACATATAAAATTTTAGTAATTTTTAGAAATCAAAAATACTTTCACGATTAAAAGACTTAAAACCTTGTTTATTTAAATAGAAAATGCATCATATGAAATGTTTTTACCTAAAATACTTTTTTACTAAATAAAACAAATCTTTTTGGCTCAGACTATGTTTTCATAACAAGTATTTCTCTCTGAAGGATAGATTAAATAGCTTTAATATTAAAAATATATATATCAGTAATAATTGTATTAAAATGTCATAAAAATGTAGACAAATAAGATATTTTTCCTATATATTTAATTTGAATTTTCATATCAATGAATTTGTGTAGTTGGTCAAAAGTAAATGCTTGAATATATTTCAAGTTTAATGTGATTGCCTACCCTGTTCCTATAAAAATAATTTTTTACTGTTATGGTTGTAACAATTTTTTCAGATTCTGCTTCAAATGCTTTGCAATATCAGAATTTTTTTTTATATATATATATATCCCATTCGTTTATTTGATGGCAAGTTATTATTTTAAAAACATTATTTCTTTATTGTTTAATCTAAAAATTATTACAAAAAGGATTCTTTCTCTAATAAATTGAAATTTATAATTGATGAATATTTAAATTTTTCATAAGATATTGACAAACTAAAACTTGAGCATATTTCATAAGAAACAAGTTGGCTTAAAATGTATTTACTTGATCATAATAATGAACATAATTTTTATTTTTTCAATTTATTGGTATTGAAAACGTTATTTAAACATTTATTCTGTATGTTAAGGTCAATATGAAAGATTTTTAAATTATTTAAATTAAAAACTGCTTTTTTTTACTTGGAATGTTTTGTTACTAATATACTTCTTAAATTTGTTATTTTCAGGTGTTATTCGGTTGATTAATGGGCAGATACATTTGGATAAAGATAAATATGAACTTAATGTTACTGCAAAAGATGATGGAGCTTGTTGTAAAAATGGGGATTTGACAACTCATACTAGTACTGCTCTTGTGGTTGTTTTCATTACAGATGTAAATGATAATAAACCAGTTTTTGAAAATTGTGATAATTATAATCCTAAAGTCGAAGAAAATGCTGATCCTGGCACATTTGTTATCAGGGTATGATTTGAAATTTTGATTTATTCTTATATTTTACCTAATTGTACAAATAAAGTTAAATATTTCTTAAATTTTACTGTGTATCAAACCTAAAAAGTGTTTAGTTTTTAAGTCTTAACATTTGACAACTTTTATTTTTTAAATATTTGTCACCTTATTGACTGTGTATTTGTCACATAATGTAACCTGGTATAAATAAACTATTTCATTTATAAATGAAATAGTTTTTCACATTTTATGTAATAAATGCTTTTATATGATTCAGTTAAAAAATTTTCATGTATTTATTATTGTATAAATTTTCTGTATAAATTTTTACTGCTATAGTTATTACTTTAAAACATTTTTTAAAAACAAAATCAATACTTTTAAAACGTATCTAGTTTTGAAATTTTAATAATTTATATCACAAATTTTTTATATTTCGTATGAAGGTTGAAGCAACTGATCAAGATAAAGGATATAATGGCCAAGTTAGGTATTCAGTTGTGCAGCAACCGAATCAACGTGGCACAAAATTCATTGTAGATGAAATTACCGGTGATGTGAGAACAAATAAAGTAAGTTTCGATACTTTTAATTAAAAAGCAATAGATAACATGATAAAGTTTTTATCTTTGATTGTTTCCTGTCTTCTAATTAAGTTATATGTTAATGTATTTATTTTAAAACAAAATCATTTAAATCAGTTTTGAAATAAACTATCACAAATTACTTTTAAAATTTATTTTTTTTATCTACAGGTATTTAATAGAGAAGGTGAAGATGGCAGATTTGTAAGTGTCACTTTGAAAGCTACTGATAGGGGAAATCCACCACTAGAAGGGGTCTGCTCTTTTAAAGTTGAAATTACTGATGTCAATGACAACCCACCACTATTTCATCGTTCAGAATATCAAGAAAATATTAAGCAGGATACTCCTGTTGGAAACAATGTTTTGCGTATAGCTGCTTCTGATGAAGATGCAGACAATAATGGTGTGGTTGTTTACAGTCTTCTGCCAACTAAAAATGGAGATGAACGATATTTTGAAATAAATCCAGAATCTGGCTGGATTAGCTTGAAAAAATCTCTTGATGTAAGTTAATTTCTCCAATAAAGGCTTTTCCTAGGAATTATCTTTTTAGTGTAACACTGTTCTCCGAAAGAATATTTTTATCCAATTAGTAATCTACATGTACCAGTGATATCTTCTCTATTATATCATGTTATTCTGCATTTGAAATGAAATCTGTGATAAATAATAAAATTTTGAGTTACAAGATATATATCATTATCCAAATTTTTTGTATTCTATTTTATTTGTAAGAATTTTTTAAATTTATATTGCTATAATTTTATTTTCAGAGGGAAAAATATTCCTTGCTAGCACAAGCTACAGATAAAGGTATTCCTCCTCTGAAAGCTACTGTGAATATTGTCCTTGAAGTAGTTGACCGAAAAAACAATCCACCTGTGTGGGATCAACCGGTATATGGACCTATTTTCTTACCTGAAAATATTCAACCTGGTCAAAAAGTTGCTGCACTAAAAGCCAGGTAAGTACAGAACTTGTGAGAAAGTATAAAATGTTTCATAACTGTTTTGTATATAATGTAAATATGTTTAGTTATTATTATTATATGTTAGTAATTATTATTTTAAATTTGCTTATTTTTGCTACTCCATTATTATTGAAATTGAACTTTTTTTAGCGAAATCTAAATAATTTTCTTTTTCAGGTCTGGCATTCCTGATAATCCAAGAGTATTTTATACCCTTATAAAAGGAGGAACAGAACAAACAAATGGAAAAGATACATTTTATTTATCTCAATATACTGAAAATGGAAATACTTGGGCTGGTATTTACGTTAATTATGTTTTAGATTATGAAAAAATTCAACAATATAACCTAACAGTAAGAGTTGAAGTGAGTATTCTTTTTTTTATGATTTTGTGTTTCCTGCTAAATTCTTTTTGTTAAAAATATTTCCTGATGCCAAGCTATTGCTTTTTAATCATGGCTTCCTTTAATAATCTAAAAAATATTAACAGGAAACAGTTGAGACAAAAAGAAAAATTATTTTTTAACATCACTTATCTGAGATATAAATTGGTTAATGAAATTTATTTTTGAATAAAAATATAAGAACAATGAAATAAAACTATTTTAATATCTCTAGTAATTTAATTTTATTATTAGTTTACTAATTTTATTATTATGCAGAACTTAATTTTATCCATATTTTTAGAATTTGAACCATAAAAGTATAGTTATTTCTTGTACTTTCAGAATTTAATGTAAAAAGTGAACACCTGCATACTATTTTCCTCTTATGAAGGAATACATTAATGATCAACTTGATGTGTAGAATTAAAAACTTTTTTCATTTTAAAATACTTCAAATATGTGCTTAATTTTCAATTGCATCATAATATTTGTGTGTTCTTTTAATATTAAAAATTTAATGTCAAAATATTCAAGTTTTACTATGATTATAAGAAAAAAATGTTTCAGAGAATTTGTTTTAGATTAAATTACCTTAAAACTCTTTCATTATCATTCTTTAAATTTTTTATTATTCTATAATTTTAAAATATTACAAAAAAGTTGATGTTTCAAATTCCAGAATTTTTTAATATATATATTATCTGTTATTATAAGACAATCCTAATTTCTTGTTTTCATTATATCTATATATAATCCAACTTTGAGGATGCTTAAAGTGTATTTGAAATGTTAATTTTTTTTCAATGTATATGCTTGTTTTTATAAATCTATAATCTACAAATACTTATGTTTCTACAAATCAGCAGGTAGCTCCTTCCCTGACATTATAGGCCAACTCCCATTTATAAACTAAAAAATTTAAAACAACTTATGTGAACTTTTGTTTTCTGAGAAATAATTTTTACATATTTTTATGATCTGAGATTTTTTGATTATTTATCTGCTTTCTTTTTTATATGTCTCATATGATTTATTCTTGAACAACAGAGTGACACATGCACATATTCCAACATTATAGAAACATTTGGGTACGGGGTTACTCTGAAATTTTTGAGATACACACAGCCGAGAATTTATAAAAATAAAAATATCGGTTTAATTTTACAATACAAATTATTTTAACACAGAAGGTGATTTTTTACTGACTTACATCAACTTGTTTAGCGTAGAATAAATTTTAAACGATGAACACACAGGAAGAGTGCCATCGGCAGTAATCCTGGATGATGTGTCTGCCATATGAAAAATGTTAATGGATGATAATCGCTGTTCCTATCAAATGATACAGAAGGAACTTAACATTAGATTTGCAGCCATACACAAAATCATTCATGAAGAATTACATGTGAAAAATAGTTTGCTGTTGGGTTCCCCATAATGAAAAGAGGAGTGTGTCAGAATCAGTAAAGAAACTCTTAAATTGTTAAATGAGGGTGGCCACCGCATCATTTCTAAAATTGTAACAGGTGATGAAACCTACTTACCGTTTTTTGATGTTCCAACTCGTCAAAAAAGCAAAATATGGGTCTTGAAGATGATCCCACGCAAACAATGATGAAAAAACAACGCACACTGAAAAAGTGTTGTATGCCGTTTTCTTCAGAAGTACGGGATGGGTCAAAGCTATCAAGTTGGAAGGACAGAAGATAGTAACAGCAAACTGGTATACTACTAAATGTCTCCCAGAAATTCTACAGGAGTTGAATGTTAGGGGAATAATGCTTCACAATGACAATGCATCTTCACAAACAGCGGGATTAACAGTTGAGTTTCTTAAACAAAAACAAATTAAAGTGATCGAACATCCGCCGTATTAACCTGATCTAGCTATGTGCGACTTTTGGTTATTCTTTTATCTAAAAAAGAATTTACGTGGACGTTGTTTTCATTCAGAAGAAGAGATTGATGTGACTATAAATGCATTTTTTTCATCTATTCCAAGAAATGAAAGGCTTGAGGCAGTTAATCTGTGGAAAATTCATCTACAAAAGTGCATTGATACTGGAGGAGACTACTTTGAACACACCTAAAATTTTGTAAGTATAACTTGGAAAACCTAGTTGTACCTCAAAAATTTCAGAGTATACATATGTGTGTTTGTATATAAATGTATGTGTATATATATGTGTGTTTGTATATATATATATGTGTATATATATATATATTGGTCACTATCATATTTTGTTTATGAAGTGCAAATGTCATTTAATCATAGATGTTTCTATTATTTTGATAACTAATAGTATAAGCAATAAAACTCACTTGGTATTTATGTTATGTAGGTATTTGAATTATTTTATTTTATTGGGTGTTATATTCTTTAAAAAAATTTTGAATAAATTTATATTATATAAATAAATATTATATAAATTTATATTATTTTATTTGAATAAATTTATATTTTTAGCATTTAAAATAAATGCCGTTTTTTGAAATTTTTTGTAAGCTATTTTAAATTTATATATATATGAATTATATTTTTGATTAAAATGATAAATTTATGTTTTAGAATAATGGTGCTCAACAGTTAGCAAGTGAAGCTACAGTTTACATTATATTACAAGATGTAAACGATGAAATTCCTTTGTTTGTGGAGCAAGAACAAGAAACTGTATTGGAGGGAATGCCTATTGGAACTAAAGTTACACAAATAAGAGCTGTAGATAAAGATGGAACCTATCCCAACAATAAAGTGAGTAATGTTAAAACATTTTATGGATACTTTTTTTCGTAAAATGGTATTGTTTGTAGAAGTCAAAAATAAAAACTTTCTGAAAGGATGTATATTTTGAACATAATTGAAACAATTTCATAAATTTGAAAGCTAGTAAAAAATCAAGAGTATTATATATATATATATGTGTGTGTGTATGTATATGTGTGTGTATGTATATGTGTGTGTATGTATATGTGTGTGTATGTATATGTGTGTGTGTATGTGTGTGTGTGTGTATGTATGTATATATGTATATGTATGTGTGTGTATGTATATATGTATATGTATGTGTGTGTGTATGTATATATGTATGTGTGTGTGTGTGTATGTATATTATGTATGTGTGTGTGTGTATGTATATATGTATGTATGTATATATGTATGTGTGTGTATGTATATATGTATATGTGTGTGTATGTATATATGTATATATATGTATGTATATGTGTGTGTATGTGTGTATATATTAATATTAATTTACAACTTCTAGTAATTTAAATACATGTAATGGAAAAATAGCGTTTTATTTCAGTCTTTTAGTAGAAGTAATATTTATTTATTGCAGTATTTGACTTTGTTATTGACCTGAAGCTGCTATTCAATGATATTTAATTGTCTATGTCTAATATGTTATTTTCATTTCATTCTTAAAAAGTAACTTTTTAAGACCATGTTAAATTTATTTAAATAGGATGTAATTTAAAAATATTTCTAGATGTTGAATTTGTTGATTTTATTAAAGAAATTTCATTAATTCCATTTCTTAGGTATATTATTCTCTTGAGGACAAAGATGATGGGGAGAAATTTAGAATTGACATGGAAACTGGTGAAATATTTACAAGAGAAAAATTTGATCGAGAAGAAAGACAATCATATGTAGTTATAGTGAAAGCAGTTGATGGAAATCCATCAGCACGACCAAATGTTCCCGAAGGAGAACCAAATTCAGGTATGTTCATTTTACAAATTTAGTAATATTAGTATGAAATTACTTTTGTGTTAATATCTATGAATTGCAAGAAATGTGTTTAGTGAAGGATTTGCCTCTGAGAGGAAAATCTAAATTTCAAACTAGGTGAATTATAATTTTGAATAATTTATTTAATGAATTCATTTCAGAACACAAATGAAAAATTTTGTTTAACAAGTTTGTCTGCACACATTTTCTATTTAAATATTAGAATTAACTCTTGACTGATAAGAAGTGGGATTGGGTTTCTATATTCTAAATTTTAACTTTATTAGACACTTAATCTGATTATCTGAACATCCTTCAACATTTTTAAGACATATGTTTTGTAATGAATTTATATTATATTTTGACCAATTTTAGGAGAGGTGATATAGAATCTTCCAAATAGTGGAATGACGTGATTAATTAAAGCTGTTAATGTCCCAAAATTTTCATGCATTCATTGTTTTGCAACTTATTATTAATGAATAATTTTCATGGTTTCTAAAACGTAAATTTTTGATTTCTCCAGTTAAACAAATATTTTACTTTAGTATTATTTATAACACTTAACAATTCAATCTTTCATTAGGCTGTGATGAAAAATTTATGTTCATATTGTTTAAGTTCATAAATTTTTTTTAAATGGTTTGCAAATCATAAATTTTATTAAAACTAAAAGGCAATTTCCATGGCTTTAATTTAAGCTTAAAAAATTACTTATGAGTCAAATATACCGAGATTGAGGCTATTTAATTTAGAGATAAAATTATGTGTGGCTATACATTTATTACAATTATTACACGTAGTTTAAGTTATATAAGTAAGAGACACATAAGAAAAGAAATTGGAACAATTTGCTCATTCAAAATAAATAGCATCAATTGCATTAATTTAAAAATTATTGTTTAAAAAATTCTAAATTTTTTTTAAAAAACCGTTTGCTTGCTATCTTAATCAAAGGGAAGAGAGAATAAAATGTTGTGGAGGTTGTAATATCTTAATTCTAAGGTCATTTGATTAAAAAGATAACAATCAGTTTGATATGTTTATGAAGAATATCATAGGTTTAAGTATTCATAGTTCATTCAAGACATGGTATATTCCAATCATACAATAATGTTTTTTATAAAATTTTGAGAAAGTTCATTAGGTAAGTGTATTAGCTATTATTACCATGCATGTATGCAGAAAGAAAAGCATAAATAACAATTTCATAGTAGTAAAAGGTTTGCCTCTGCTGTAGGCCATTAGATTTTTATTCAGTTCCAAATTACATTATATAAATTTGTCAAAACTTCAAATACTGTAGGTGTCTAAATTTTTAAATTTTATGTAACATGTTTTCTTTTATGAACTATCTCATTTATTTGTAAACACATATCTTGTAACTATAAAGGCATGATTTACATTTATTTTATTAGTTACTTAAAATATTAATAGTAAATTGATTAAATTTTTTTTGAATAACCTCTAAAGTTAATTCTTTTGCATGTAAAATGCATCAGTTCTATAATTATGATATTTCTATAATTAGTAAAATTTGTTGGAAATTTTCATTTTTAATGATTTAATTATTTTTAAAGACTTTACATTTAAAAAAATCATGGCATACTAGAAATTAATTTTAATCAGCATTTTTTTTAGTCTAATAAAAACACAAAAATGAACAATCAAAGACAAAATCGAGGTTTTACAAATACAATGATTTATGAACTAATATCTCAGTTTCAAAATTACAAAAGTCACACTAAGACAATGGGAAGTTAAAGTATAAGAAATATTAATCAATCTATTTCCTTTGATTTTTTTTCAAGGCAATATATCCTTAAAGAATGTTTGCACTAATTAAAATTTTAATAAATCTCTTTAAATGCTCTCACTGCTCTCTTTGTATTTTTAAAATTATGTACATTTAACTTCATTTGTAAGAAGTGTCATAAATCATTTTATTTTCTACAAGATTTTTGTGACTGTTTTCTTCAAATCAAATTTTTTAAATTCACAAATTTAAAGATAAATTACTCATTATTCAAACTGCTTCTTTGAGGTCCATATAAAAGTTTCCAGTTTTTAAAATTATTAATACTGTTCCATTTAAATTATAGTAGGAAATTTATTTTTTGGATTATTGTGAAAATATCCTTTGTAAATATCAACAAATTAATAAATGAAATTTTGACAAAATTTCACTTCAATATTATACTTTCATGACTTCAATATAATAAAAAGGGAAACTAAAATAAAAAATTTTCGATTTTAAAAACAAAGTACTGAAGATGATTGAAAGACGTGAGAAATATAAGGAAGACGTGAGTATATATAAGGAATATATCATGTAAGTAATTCACACAGAATAATCTGCTTCAGCAAAGAATTTTTAGTTTCAGTTTTTACTTCAAATAGATTTAATTATATTTTTTTATTATCTATAAAATGCAAAAGTTCATAACTTTATTATTGATTTGCCCATACTTTGCATAGAGTTTATGAAATAATTCCTTCTTTGATATTTATTAAATGTTTCCGTAGTTTGAGTATATTTTCAATTTATATTCAAAATACTGGAACAAGGAAAGAAATTTATATGGAATAAATTTTCTATCTTGTGCTTTTTTCTTTGATTTTTCTGAAAAATTTAAGATTTGTTTAATTCAGAAATTGGACAATTTACAATCTGCTAAACGAAAGTTATGCTGAGACTTGTTTAACTAAAGAGTCTATTTAAACATACAAGGAAGCTATTAAGCGTTTTTAAAATTATTTTTCATTTGAATTATAGAAATTTGTTGATACCAATGTCTTATTAACTCTAGATCTTGGTTATTAGAAATATTGTTTTATACATTTTATGATGGCTTTATATTTGCTTCTTAATTAATAACAAAATAATTTTAAGTTACATGACAAATTCAGTTAATTCTGTAGATGAGATATCTGATTTACTGATGACATTAATAAAAATAACTAGTATTTTCTCTATAAATTGCTCATTTTTGACTTTGGTTATGAGAATTTCTGGCAATTTTTATTTATATTTAGTTGCATATATTACTCAAATTATTTCATTTATTGTATAAACATGTTGTTAAAATTTCAACATGCAAAGTAACAAATTTTAAATGTATAAATTTAATATTTTGAAGTATTTTAAATTAAAACTTGAAAATCACTGGAAATTTTTCTTTGAATAATAATATAAAAGCCTTAGTAATGAAAAATATTGTGGAAAAGTTTAGTCCTTTAAGTGCTGCCATCTACTGTACATTTTTTATTTAAGTAATTTGTCAGAAACTTTTAATATCCCTTTTAATATAAAGTAACATTTTAGTTTCTTATTTAAAATTTATCTTGTTTTATCACTTCAAATTTATTAATTATTATTATGAATATCAGATAAATTATAACACATTAAATGCATTAATGTAACTCCTACAATCAGCTGAGATTCTTTTAAATTTCATTATTTTTATCACTTTATATGTAAGATAAGAAAATTGAAATTTTAGTTCAAAACAAAGTTCTTTTGTATTTTAATTTTTTAATTGCTTTTAGTAATAGTATTTGGTTTTTTGAGTACAAAAATCTAGGAATTTTAAAAGTGCAAAAATATTTAAGAAAAGTCTTTATTATAAAAATTAATTTATTTTGTGTTCTATTTTATGATCTAAATGAGTGCAAAAGTGCTGCTTTCCTAATCTTCTCATTATGAAAATTTAACTTCAGTTTGATTTCTGTAGAGCTGTATTGTGTATACATACAAATAGATAAGTCGATATATATGCCTCAATGGTAATTTCTATTTGCTATTCTAATAGATAGTTGGAATGCTTTTCTTTTAACTAAGCAATCAATTATAATAAATTATTTTTAGAAAGATATATAATCCATTTTTAAAACTGTTTAAATTTATGTCTTTTTACATCAGAATATTTCTTTCGTAAATCAAATTCACTCTTAATTGCAAATGAGATTTAAAAATTTTAAATCAAGAATTAGTGTCTTATTTTTCTATTGTGATCATGACCAAAATAATGCCCCTATTCATCAATGCTTAATATTTTAACTCATTTTGAAGGTTACAACTCAGCTTCAACAGTTATGCTAATTTTTATGCAAACACATTTTAAAAGTTATAACTGGCAATACAAAATTATAAAAATATAAATTCAACACCATATTTAACACAGCAGAAAAGATTGCATTTCTTAAATGGGAGATTTTTACCAAAGGAAATTTTGTATCACTGAAGCTGAATATGGCAGTTAGCACATCTTAGTGGTTTATATTAAAGCTAATATTTTATTAATTTTCTTTTTTAGTTTTTTGTTTCTAAATTTAATTTTTTTTTTAAAATAAACTTATTAATCTTCAAATTAAAAATGTTAAAGATAATACATAAACATGCAAAATATAATTTGATTTAGAAATTGGTTTAATTTTTTTGATTATATGTTATAAAGTAATGAATCGAAGTTTATATAATCAAAATTTACTGCTGCAAACATGTTAAATATGGTAATTAGAATTTAAGAATTATACTTGAGAGTGCTATATGTGCTTCATATTTCTGATAGCATAATTAATGTTAGGCATTTTCACATGGAATATTGTAAAGCAGGTTATGCTTTATATTCAGTTAGTCACAAAAGTCTGCATGCATACAGACTAAATTTTAAATTAAAAAAACACTTAAAGCATTGAAAAATGTAATTTAATCGTTGTATTTTTTCGATTAGCTACAGTTGTAAGCTTAAATAAAAAGTAAATAATATAAGTTTAATACATTTTTTTTTATATATTTTTACAAAAATATATTTTTTCAACAAAACTCAGAAATTCCCTTCAATAAAGTCTGCTTACACTTTCAAAAAAAGCAAAATATATATAAGTTTTTCACATCAATATTTTGTAGCTTATCTTTTATTTTTCAAAACAACTTGCAGATGTCTGGGCATTAACTGAACTAGTTTTTTAAGGGCCATGTGACATAAATTTTGCCCATTCTTCCTGCAATTTACAAATTATCTAATTTTGCGAGATAATATTGTTTTTTTCAAATTCGTTTCTCCAATTTTGCCCACAAATGTTCGATTGGATTGAGGTCTGGTGACTGGAGGAATATGCAACTGTCTAGGAGTGAGAGAGGAGGTATACCTTCACAATTTTAGCTGTATGTTTTGAGTCATTGTCTTGTTGGAAAATAAAGGTATCAGAAAGGTTTAAATCTCGGGCACTGTTTGATAGATTTTTCTTTAGAATATCCACATAAGCATACTTATCCATGACTTTATCAATGATGTGAAGGTTTTGAACTCCTTACGATGACATACACCCCATATCATCACACCACAAGCTCCATGTTTGACAGTTGGATTTAAATTTCTCAGATTCTGTTCTGTTCTTCGTTTTCTCCATACAATAGGATGGTCATTAACTTAAAATATTGTAAATTTACTTTCATCTGACCAAGTTACATTATTCCAGAAGTCCTGCGAAGAGCTTAAATATGTTTTGGCAAAAGCAATTCTTTTTTTTTTTTCTATTTGTCTCGGAAATGTATGGCTTAGACCTAGGTTTGCGTCCATGATAATCGGCCTTTCACAGCAATTTTCGTACTGTTTCAGTATAAACTTCCTTGTTTCTAGTTAAAGTCTTTTGCAATGCTTGCTGTAGAAAGTTTAAGATTTTATTTAATTCGTATAAGAATTTTCTTTCTTCTCTCTTCATTACCTCCTTCACTTCTTGGTTTTACAACAAAACAACCAGTGTCAAAATAATTTTGAATAACTCATTGTACTCTAGAAAATGGTTTTACTAATATCACAAAAAATTTTACCTTCATGTCTCAATTTTGTAAAAAGTTGTCTCGTAACTGAAGGGATTTCTTTATTGGTTGTCATTTTCGTCAAAGAAAATAGAATACCAACTTTCAATCAACATGGAATTTGCTTCGGAAGTCAATGACCTTGAAAGAGTAACTTTCTTTGCATTTTCAAGTTTGAAATTTAAAACTTGGATAAGAAATACCCCGCCTCCTTTACGCAAACTTTATTGGCTTTGATTTCTGGCCAGTTATCTTTTAAAACTGAGTATACATAAATTATTAGATAAGAAAATATTACAGTTAAATAATTTCAAAGTCCCGTATTGAAACTAAATATTTAAAAAATAAAACTTTAAGAAACTTCCCTTCTCGCACCTAAAATTTGGGTTTGATATTACTTTCTCTTGATGTACGAAGACTTTACTGTGTGTATTATATATATATATATGTATATATACATACATACATACATGTATATATATATATAATAATTGTCTTTTGATTTTAACATTTATACACAGATTGTCGATTTGAACTTTTCATCTTTTCATAGCTGGTATTTTAAACCTGGGCAGGAAATTCACATGCATTCCCCCCTACCAGTTATGTGCATTCATCATTACTGAAATACATCAATAAATGCAAAATTAAAATTAGTTTCAATTGCAGCATATTTTTTGTCACCAAAATTTCAAACAAAAATTCTTGTGCCTATTGAATGAGGAAAATTTTTTATGGATGGCAAAATTTTTAGTATGTGCAAAATATATAATTTTTATAAATTTAGCAAACATTTTCTTTTAATACAATTTTTATATTTTATAAATCAGATTTTTCACTTCTAATATTGGTTGTTACATTTTGAGTTTCAAAAATAGAATGATTTTGCTGCGTTTTTTTGGGCATTTATATGATTTTCAATTTAATTTTTTAAATTGAAACAAGATTCATCAAGATTTTTTTTTTTAAATTAAAGTACAAAGTTTTGTATATAATATGCAGATAAATTAATTTACACGATTTCAATTTCCATTAAAACATTGTTTATCATATCATTATGTGGTTAAAAATTGGAATTTTCAGCTACTAAAGTTTGTCTTCAGTTCAGAAATAGAATTTTTTTGAAAATTCCTGTTTCCCCTTTGATTTCTCCAGTGATTCGGAATTTATTTCAAACTGTGTCTGTTACACAAACCCTATATGCAAAAATTTACAAACCAAACTAAACTAGTTTTAGAGAAGCTAATGTTCTAGAATCTACTAAACACTGTTTTTTCCAATGAAATTTTGACCTTAGAGGTAAGGTCAAATTATCAGTTTGTTTCAAAACTAACCATTGAACCTTAATATACAGTTTTAAAATTACATTGCCAAGACAATTTCTCTGGGACACAGATTTGGAGAAGTGACATATTGGATGTTCTAATTTTGGAGACTTAAAAACGTTTTCCACATAGAAGTTAAATTGCGATTTTAATTTTTCTTAATATTGAGCAGCACAAAAATAGATGCTTGTCTCATGGAAAAGACAAAGCCTCAGTTTTTTATTTATATAGAACTTATACTATAAAATAACAAAATCGATAGTAATTTGATATGTATATAAATTTCGCTTTAAATTTCAAAATTATAATTTTTTTTTAATCTTAAGTGACAATACTATTGTTAGTATACAGTATTAAAATAAATTAATATGGGATTTAATTCCATTATTTTATTAATGAATTATTAAAAATAAATATTTTTGGAAATGTAACTTTGCGGCTCATAAAACAAAGTGTAAAAACGTGACAAATTTATTAAATGAGCAGCTGAAAATTTAAATTAGAACAATGTCAAAAGAACGAGTTATCCCTGAAAATATAATTTAAGTACGGTACTAAGATTAGTCGCGCTGTCTTTAAAAGAAAAACCAAGTTTTTATCCGGTAGTATGTGAACTTACCGTATATATTCATTTTCTTTGTCGAGTTGGCACCGGAACAATCTTATGTTCAGTAGCTCGTGGGTTCGATTATACCTTATGCTTCAATGTTTGGAATGCACTCTGAACTCGGTCTTATTAAACTTCGTGTGCAGCAAGAGGAGAGGGAAATGTGGTTTGTAAACAAACTTCACAAAACATTTTGAGGTGCATCATCCCAAATTAATTCGATCTTATATTTTAATTAGCTATCAAAATCTTTTTGGATAAGTTAAGTTTTATTTTCTTGTCTACTGTTTGTAATTAAAAACTTTATTTTAAATACACACATTTTTTGATGAAATGTTGGTTATTTACTTTTTTATGCCTTTTTGTCAAACATCGTCTTTGTCTTTCCACTTTTTAATGGCATCGGAATTTTTTCTTGTAGCGAAAAATTAAATAATTCCCCTCCAAACTCTGCTTTGTAAGTTAAGGAGAGCCCTGGCCAGCTGCTGCATTTAAAACATTTCAATACTTTTAAAAAATTTCAGTTTAGTTCCTTTTTATATCAACTTTTATTTCACAATATTCCATTCCGCATTCAATTAATTTAAATTTTTTTTGAAAGTAAGAAAAGCATAACTTGTCAGGGAACAAAACATCTATCCATGGAAATATTTTTTCTTTCTAGGAAATGCTTTTCGCTTTTAATGTTTCATATTTCCGCTGTTAAAATTTTCTTTCAGCTGCCGCTTTCCTCGCATGAATTTTAACAACGCATCTAAAATAAAACGCTCTGCGCTACTCTTTGAATAAAAACGTTGTCTTTTATGGCGCCACGTTCTGTTACTAGAAAAAGCTAACTTTGTGATGCTTGTAGTTGTCTGATGGGATTTAAGTAACTTCATTAGACTGTACAGTCGGCAAGGCCTGAGCGAGCAATTTTGAGTCGACCATTTTTTGGCTTTCCACTTTTTCATTTCTTTTAGTTTCGCAAAATATCTTTTTGCTTTTTACCTAAATAAATAAAATAGCCAGTTTTTGTGTGTTCATCATCGAAGTTTTGTTACGGGAAACTCAAATATTTTTTTTTTCTTGTTGGAGGCATGTAGCATTCAAATCCTAAACTAAAAATATAAGTTATTTTCATACAGTATATCTACATTTATTTCAATTTTTTAGTTTATTTCGAAACATTTTCTCATCTATTTTTAATCACGCTGTATGTGAGTAAAAATTATTGGAAATTTTGACACTGAATATAGTCAATGCCGAAATTGAATTTTGCTGTCGAATATTACGAACATTAATATGTAATTGGTATGCTCTTAAATGAACAAGGTAGTATAATTGAAAAATATTTTAAAGCTATACATTTTAAGTTTTGTTAATTAACCCTAGAATCGCCTGACATCTTATTTATTCCATAGCATTTATAATTTATTTTCTAATTCTGAGAGGAAATTGCTCTGATTATGTTTGGTGTTCTTACTCTAAAAATATAATTCAAGTCTCAAATAAAAATTTAAACAATATTCTTTTAGAAAACTTCAAGGGGTTAAGTTTGTTAAATATTAAAAGAATGGTAAAAAGTTTGGAGGTATGTTAAACAAGGAATAATTAGCCGAACTGTGCTTCGAACTTTTTCTCAAGTGGATGTTAAAATTCTGTTTTGAATTCTCAAACGTTAAGAAAAAAAAAATCTCTGGAATGAATTTACTCCAATTAACATGGTAAATGAGGCAATGAGGGAGAATAACTGTTACACAGATAATTCCAATTATTTTAGGTAATAGTTGTTGTGCAATATTAGCAAATATAATTGTATGTAAGAAATAACTTGTAGATATTATCACAGGACTAATCTTATTCTCACATTGGAAACTGAAGTTTTGTTATCTGCTTAAAAATATTTAGACTGAAGATACATTTTCATTTTAAAGAAGTTTACAATTTTTATTATTAATGTTGATTTTTAGGTATCTTATCTATTACACTGACTTATTAATTTTATAATTTATTCCCTATGTTATGAAACAACTAAACTTATTGCGTGATTGTTAAATTTTTATTTCGCCTATATTTATCCGATAACTAAAAACAATATTTTTTTTTTATTGTTCCTAGTTATCGTATAAAAACAGGACAGCACATGTTCACGAACATTAGTTCACATGCCCATCATTACTTCTTGATGTCTTCATACTGAGAAAGTCTGGTACAATTTAGATGTTCAAAAATCATTGGTTGATTAGAATCACACAAAATAGTTCGGGGAATCCACCACCTTAATATTCTATAGAGATAGTTGTGTATTACTCCCAAAAATAAGATTTTATATTTTTTACTGTCACATTTTTGTGACATTGTCTCTTAAGTGACATTTTAAAGTGCAATATTTTCTTGATGACTACATTAAATTATAATTACAGGAAATGTAACAAGTTTTGTATAACAAACGTTTTTTAGTGTATTTTAAATGTTGGAAGAATTTAAAAATGTTTATTCACGGTATGCACACGCAAATACTATAGAGCCAAAATATTGTTTTTGAAAAATCTTTTTTAGCTGCATTATATAAAGTTACATACCGATTTCGGGAGTTTATTTTGTAGCCACCACAAAGAACTTGGAAACCTCCTGTATCAGTTTGCTTCTTTTGGCTGAAGTAAACATCTTGTTCACCCGCATTTTCTGAGGTCATGTAAACATCAAAAAGAATTTCATTTGAAATTTTCTGTCTTGTTTTTGGGCCGTGGAACGTAGCATGTAATACGGCTATTTTCTCGATTCGTTCCATCCGAATCGAAAATGGTTCGCCATTTTTTTTTTTTTTTCTTCCTTGTTCTTTGAAACCTAACCTTCAGTCTTGGTAACAGGCTAGTGTGAGGGCAGGGGGGGGCAAAATAGAATTGGAATGAGACGGGAAATAAAACCCTTTAGGGAAAAGAAAACTTTTTTTTTTTTCGTACCAATAAGGTTCGACGAATAAATAAGAAAAACGGAACTCGGGGAAAATAAGCAACACGTGGCGATGGATGGGAGAGGTTGAAAGCCTGGGGTAGAACTCTACTCCTCATTACATTTGAAGGAGTAATTTAAAAATCGATGAAGATCAGTAGATACAATGTCTCTCTCTCTCGATTATAACGGAAAGAAATTGGAGGTCGCTGTATTCCCTGTCCGGATAAATAAGTCCCTTTTTTTTTTCTGAATGTTTTGGTCCTCGGAGAGTTTTTTTTCTCCGTAACAACTTAGTCTTGAGGCTCTTTGTATTTCATTTTGATTGCATGTAAATTTATCGATGAATCTTCCTAGGGAAATGAAAGTATGGGAATGTTTAAATGTGAAATTAGTAACCCATTATTTTTGTCGATTGTGCCGTGTAATATTTTATGATGGCGTGTGGAAATGACTTCTTAAATCACTGTCTGCAGAAAACAATTTTTTTTTAAAGAGACAGTCTATGTAGGAAAGCGGTTTGAGCAATGATTGTTGTTAATTTTACATTTGAGGTTGTTCAATTTTGTACTGAGTTTATAATTTGCATAGGTTCTTTATTTGTGTATTTCTCTGAAAATTATTTCTGCTAGCAGATTTTATCGATGGTAATCGTTAGCTGAACTAAATTTTGTTACATTTTTTTTTCTTGCATATAATTAAAACTGTTTATGAATATGCAGCTTTTTGTGCACATAAAATCTGATAAATTTATATTTGCTATTTCTAAATGCTTAAATATATTTTAAACTAGCCAATAATGATATAGAATTTATACTGTCTGTAATTCATTGTGCTGGAAATTATATTTATGTAAAAATCATTTTCAGTAAGATTTAATTCTAAAAGGAGGAAATATTAACAAACTTTTACTTAATTCATTCTAAAATACAAGATTTAATCGGCAGCCGAATGATTTGCGTTTCGGTTTTTGATTGAACAGTTCGTGCATTCCAAGTCCAAACTTGAGTTTGAATGGTTAACAGTGGTTCAGAATCCACTTTAAACATTGGTGTTGATCTAATCAAAACCGCGTAAAAAGATTGGTAAAACAATTAAACATTTTTCTCTTTGCTAAACGGTTAACCCTTTTCCTTTCAGTTCAACAATCTGAGATCGGTTTTTAATCCTTTATAATTCACATTAAATTGAATTGGTTGAATTTAAAACTCGAATGTAAAACTTGATCGTAGAATAATAAACCGAAATTATTATATTCTAATTTAATTTAATCTGTTATTCATATGTATAATTAAGAAAACTCTTGGCTCAGTAGGAATATTTATATAAAAAATATATAATAAAATATGCATAATTAAATTTTCGTGAAAAAAAAATTTAGTCACTTTTAGAAATTTCGGTTAGAAATTAATGGAAATTAGCTGTTCTCCGATATGGATTATTGACGTCATGTAACAAGTCGTTTCCATGTTTGTCTTTTCAGCATTTGATTAAAAATAATTACTGTTCAGAGGATTATGAGAGAATGATAATTATTTATTGCAAAGTTTCAGTTTTGATTATGATTTATTTTCAATATTGTTTTTATATTTCTATTAACAGTATATTTTGTGAAGCAATGAGTGAATAATCAGTTTTGATTATTGTTTATTCTCAATATTGTTTTTATATTTCTATTAACAGTATATTTTGTGAAGCCTTTGATTTTGTGTGTGTGTGTGATTAACAATCAATTAATACATTAAAGTCATTAATAATATTTCCGCACATGATGCTCGCTCAAAATCAAGTTATTATAATTTTTAAAACTAATCACACGATTTAGATCTGTCCCTTTGCGCTTATCAATTCTTTCTTTTTTTTCTTTCTTTTATATGTATATATATATATATAATGTATATATGATGGAAGTTTCTGTTTACGTTCTCTTTAAAATTTCTTAGAATATTTTTTGCGGAATATTAATCTAATGTTTGTAGTTACGCTTTAAAGGAATTTACTTAGAGAAATATTTCTTATGATTTGTTTAGCTGCAAGTAGCGTGGTTATTAAAGATTCTATTCTTGCAATTGGGTGGTATTGGAATTGAACCTACATCCAACGAACTTAAAATGTGGCAACTTAACCAAAGTAATCCATAAAACGCGAATTAGACACTCCTATACTATGGGGAATCAAGCTCAATCATCAAGTGGATACGATACCATGAAAAATTATAATCAATTATAAAAATGTTGTCTTGTATTGTAGTTTTTGAAACAAAACGTTAAGACTATAGGTTTTGTTAATATATTAATAAAAAAAAAATCACGCAATTAGAATTCTGATAACTTAAGGCATTGATAATTTATGAGCTAATCGCGGGGTCATATTCTTTGTAGTGCATATGTTTGGTGATGCAAATTTAATCTTAGTCATCGATTTCACAATTTAACTTTAATTCAAGATTTATTTTAAAATATCGTTCCGTTGCCATTTAGAAACTATAAATGTGAAATTCTTGTGCGAGGACAATCATTTGTACGTTTTCTTTTGAAATATTTTGTTTACAAAATAGTAGTAATATCGCATATTTTTCATTTTTTTAAAAATTAATACAATGTTTTCTTTTTAACAATGTTAAATATTTGCAAAAATTTTCGAGCTTGTAACGTTTTTAATATGTGGTAAGAAATGTTTACGGCGCATTCTTCTATTACAAATTAGTGTTGAATATTAGAAAATAAATTGTATCAATGGCAAATAGTATGTTTTCGTAATTAATGTGCTTAATCCCTGCGCCGCTATTTATAATTGTTAAATCAGTTGTACAATTTTTCTCTTCTTAAATCCATTGAGAAGCCAAATTAATCTTTTATTCCTTGAGTAGCATTAACTTTTTTTTTAAACATTTTTTTTTTAAACAGATAAGCCACGTATTCAAATAAAGCCTATTAATATAACCTTAAAAATATTATAATTGCCTCATTTTTATAATGTTTTAGAGTGTAAGAGAAGTTTTTATCGTCTTTAATCTAAATGATGCTCACGCGAAAGTGTGGGCCAGCGGTTCGAAACTACGCGTATCTTTAACAGAAGAAAGCTCTTTTTAAAGATTAGCTGTCTTCCTGAAGTTATTAATAATGGTGAGTGGGGGGAGAAGGGATCAGAATCGAAAAATAAATGTTATCCTGCTCATATACAGGGAGGAGGGGAACCTACTGGGAAGAATAGTCTTATCTTTGTACTAAATAATGAGATAGTTATGTTTCGCAATTATCTTATGGAAATAAAACCAGTTCTTGCAATTATTTGTCTGTCCTTTGATTTTTCCTAAATGCTTTTGAAAAGGGAGTTTAAAAAAAAAAAATTCAGGAAGATATTTGTGACAGTGATAGGAGTTTAATTTGCAATTATTATTTTTTTTTTAAAAGAAGAAAAAGAAAAAAAAATTTAGCAGATTACAGTTGAAGTTTTTAAAATTATGCGACAGATTTAAAGAGTGCATCTTTTCGAAAATTAACTTGAATTTAGTTGTCTCTCAAAGGCAGTTAATGTATTTTAAATTCCTCCTTTTTATTATCAAAATGGTTGCGTTGGCCTTAATTATATCGCAATTTCTAGATTTTTTTTCTCTCTCTCTCTCTCGATAAACTTAAACTTTTTTTAAGGGCTCTTATTTTTACTGATTCTAAAAATTAATAGATTTGTAAATAGAATTGATGAAAATCATTATCATTTATAAAAATTCATTGGCAGGAATATAAAGTGTGTTTATTTCCTCCCTGAATTTGCATCCGATATGTGTGCTCTTGAATGTTAACTCGTTTAATTATGTGAATCCAGTTGCTTATTATTATTATTATGCAACTTCAAAAAGGAATATTAGGAAATTATGAATTTAATCTTTTGTGAGCTTCTGGAATTGAGCAGTTTAATGTATTTCAGTAAACTTAATCTTCCGTTTCACTTGCTGATATAATTACCTCGATGACAACATTCCCATTAGATTGGTTTGCTTCCCCCCCCTTCCCCTTGATTGATTGCATCTGCATTTCTGTTTCCCTTTTGAAGAAAGAAAAGTATGCAAAATGAATTGAACTTCTTAATGATAGCAATTGCGCGGCGCCTTATTGTTTGTACTGGCATGGAGCAAGAGTACTTTTCTCTTTTTTGATATGTGTGAGCTTCAAGAATTTGTGTTTGGAAATTATACGAGGTAATGAGGTAATTTATAATACCGCGGTCCCCGAATAAAAGGCTCCAGATTTTTGTTTCGGAGGGAATGCTATCGACATTTCTTGAAGCAATGCTGTTATTTCCGGAAAATGTATTAATGAGGGCAATATAAAGAGACAAAAAATATATGTTTGATTTAAAGGTAACTTACTTGTAATGGGAACCCGTGGTATTCGAAACCATCGAAGATAAATTAACCTGTATGTATCGAAAGTGCCAATATTTATTGAAACATAAAAATAATTCACTGACATAATTCATCGGTAATTTACTTTATGTATTACAATAAATTTTATTCATTGCTTTAAAATTTCCTCAATAAATTACAAGAATTGAGATTTTTTTTTTTACAAGATATCTTTAATGAAGTTATGTATTGTAATCAAATTGTAATATATGTATTATTGTAATCAAATTCTAATTTACTTCTTGATTTGCATGAATTATTTAAAACAAGATTTATACTTTTAAAAAACTGTGTCTGGATTTGAGTCCGTTAGACTGAAACCAAAGAATAAAATTTCTTAAATTATAATCAAAAAGTAATTTCAACAATTCTCTTTACTTATAGTTTTGTGTCTATGAGAAACAAACCTCGTTTAATAAAAGCATTTCTTATTTTACAAAAATAATTTAAGATTGCCGTATTTTTTGTGAGTGGAAATATCAGTCATTATTAAATGGAGCTTTTTTTAATATGTATACTGAAAACTAATATATAACTGAACGAATTACTAAATAAAAATCCAGTCTTGTAAAAGATGTGTGCCGAAAACTAAGCTCGCTATTTTTAAAGTATAATTTATGTGTATTGTTTGCACATGAGCACGAAATAATTTGAAAAGTTTGGACTATGGAAGTACAAAACAGCAAAAGCAATATTTGGCCACGAATATTTCATGAAGCTACTAATTAAGAATGATAACACGAAAAGCTATCTTCGAAGTTTCGACTCGAAAAATATTCCTATTTGTTTTAAAAAGCAGCTTTCCTCCGAGCTCAAACTTATTTACTGTTAACTATATTGGAATGCATGATATGCATAAAACGCACGATGAATTTGGGGTTTTTACCGCATGCTATGTTTTTAACATCTGGATAAAATAATTTATTTGAAACCGTTGCAATTTACCAGAATTATCAAAAAGAAAGAAAAAAAAATGGTTTTGTTTCATTAAGAATTTGCGTTTGTCCCTAGTATTATGTTTAAAAAATGGCAAAACTGAGTTTAATATTATGTTTATGAAGTACAAAAAGGGAGAAATGGTAGCCCTAGAAACTATGTTAAATGTATGCATAATCTGTAAAAGTGTATTGATAAAATATAGACTTGTTTTTTCAATTTTTGGTTTCAAATGAAAGAGATCAGCTACTAGATTCTCTCTACTCTATCAAGAAATCGTTGCAAGTGTTTTGCGTTTAGAAAGTTCAAGGAGATGATGTCACGCTATTTACAGGATGTCATGTTTTAGAAAATCACTTCCTCAAGTCAGAAATATGATTTTGAGTCCAAAGAATTGTTGGTTCCAAAAAGTATCGAGAATTATTAAATCTCCCTTAGTATACATTCCCTTATTAAATAAACCTTTTAAATCTTTATATTTGAAATGTGTTACTAATTCGTTGAAATGTTATCGAATTATTCAAATTGTATGTCAAAAACGAATTTTTTCTGAAAAATTTTGAGTAAAAAATAATTAATTGGAATATTTACCATTTAGTTGATTTTATGAATTATTTTTGTGATTAGATCAAATAGAATACCTTTATCGGAAACTGCGTTTTCAGCATTGAGTCCATATAACTGAATTCCATATAATGATAAAAAAAGTTATAATTTTATACTATTTCAGTTCTGTTTGAACACATGTCTATAACAATGCATCGTTGTTTTTTTACTTGGAAATGCTTCATTTTGCTGTTATGTGTTTGAAATTGTTACGTATTTCATTGAAGATTTCAATGAGAAAGAGGCAGCATATTTTTTTTAAAATGCCGAAGCAAATTCAGAAACGTGACGCCTTATGAAGAAGTAGCTTACAGTTAAAGCTCAAGATAGTATATATATATATATGTATATATACACACACAGACACACACACGTTATAACATTATTATTCATTTAAAAGAAAGATAAAGCTAGGATTTATTAATTATTTAAAATTTGAAGTTAAATTTTTCAGAAAAGCAAGAAAAGGAAATTTAGAAAAAATGATTTTAAATTTTCTAGAAAAGAAAAACACTAATTATTCATTCCAGATTTTTTTAAATGAAATCGGAAAAAAAAGAAAAAATAATATAATTTCCAGGGCTATAAAGTAGTCAGTAGGATTATTTCTAAAATACCTCAAAATTTATTAATATAAAATAAATAAAAAAAAACGAGTGTTCCACTTTGAGAAAAATTATAGAAACGTGCTTTGAAAGTCAGGATTTATTTCAAAGAACATCTATTCATTTTTTATTATTGGGATAATTGAGAAGCCTAAATGCTTGAAATAATAATCAGAATTGCTTAAAATAAATCACGGTATGAACCGTATGCACAATAATTAAAATAATACCATAAATATAGGAGATTTCTTTGATTCTTTAAAAGGTGTCCTTAAAGTCTTTTTATAAAAAAGACTTAGTTTTATTGTTTAAAAAAAATAATAAGAAATGCTTTTGCTCATTTTTTTAAAATTTATATTTGTTTTGTACAAAAACACTGCTGTTGTGTTCATAAAGTTGATTCTATTTTTTTTTAAAGCTATTTTCCCTTTTGGATTTGATATTTAGCGTAATTTCCTTGGCATAACCCTTTGTCATCATCACTTGTTGGCGGAGTTCCCGCGCGGCTATTTCGCGTGAGTGGTAACTATGGCGATGAATGGAGGAGCAACAGATTCACTTCACAGGGTTCCTTTTTCTGCTTATTAGATAGCCCTATCTCGAAAACCATTAGGATTAACTTCCGAAATCTCTGCCGGGTCCATCGCAGTCTCTCATTAGACAATTACCGGAAACTGTGCGGAAGTAGATTATTCATTCTGGTACTAATACCCGAGTACGAAGCTCTATCAGGCGGTGTTGGTAAATTGATGCAAGAGAGACATCTTTCCAAGGGGTCGATCTAATATCTTTAATCTTTTTATGTATCTAATATGTATCATCTTTAATGAAGCTTTTGTAATGTAGAAGAAAAGCCAGTATGTTAATCACTGTCTTGGATGGAATAAATCGTATTCCTGTTACTTAAGACAATTTTAATATATTGGAGAATGAATGTGTATATGCGATGTTAAAACAGTTCCTTTTAGTTTTATTTATAAAAAGCTATTAGTAAAATGTCAAAATTATGTTGATTTAGAAATGTTAATGGTTAATTTTGTAGAAGGAGATTTTTTGAGATTTTGCTAGGTGGCTAATTTTCATTCCCTATTTTACTTTCTGAAACTTTTTAGCAAATTTTTATTCTTTTGAAAGTTGCCATTTGTGTTTCCCATATACAGATTTATCCTTGAATTGTGCATTTTGTCTAAATACCAGTCTAATGTATTAATATCTAATGTAATTATGTCTAAATATCTTTCCTATTTATTTTTTCCCTCCAAATAAAATTATTGCTTAAAATTTTATTAACCATTTAAATTTTATAAAAACTTGTTTTTACAGTGTTTTTATTTTATATTTATATTTTAAAATTTAACACATTTGGTTTTTGTTTGATATTAAAATTGTAACAAGTTGGGTAATATTTATTAAATATATTTTATCATTGAAAGCATGTACTACAAATGATCTATTTAAAGTATAATAAATAAAGAAAGATATATATAATAAAAAATATTTTAATAATTTAAAATATAATAAGTTTCGGTTTGTCTAATTTTTAATGCTTCCCTATTGACATCTTGATGAACGATAATGATAAATTTTGTTGAGGAATTTGACATTTTATAATTGTTTTTGGAAAAATTTGTATTACATTGCAAATTTTTATTACATTATTTACATTTTTACTAACATAACTTTTCAACAATGCTGCTTAATACTTTAATCAATTCACTAATTTTCAGAATAATTATTAGTAAAGGATGAATTCGTGAAACACTGAAGTTTCCATCCACGATTGGAGGAGGGGGTGGTGGAAATGTAATACTTTATATACTGTCCCTTAAAACATTTACCGCATAAATCAAGTGTTTTCGTAGGTTTAACTTTATGGCACTATAAAGCTGCTTAGAACTGACAGTAAGGCGACTATAATACTAAGCGTTTTGAAATAAAATCAAAGTCGGCATTTATTCCTTGCTCTTCTGTACAGACAGACATCCGCAATCCTGATGTGGATTCGAAATTTTCTTCCGATTTCTTTTATTATCGTTTGAAGAAATGAAATAAAAAGAATTTTAAAAAGAAGTAGAATCGGAGTTGGGGCGGGATTTGTGTTTTCCTTGTCGAATTTATGAAAGATTTAACCAAGCGGCAGAAATCTTTTCGTCAGATTCCACCCCCCCTCCCACGTTGGACGTGTTTGTACGTGCCTGTAGTAAGCCTGCAATTCTGTCGCGTCCCACCTTTGATATTTTTTTATACTAATCCTGTTGCAGATGTGGAACCATTTCCAGTTGCACGGGAAAACGTGGCTGGAATTGTGAAGCCGACTTGAATATCATTCCTGCGTGGGTGTGGAGGGAAGGAGATGGAAAAATATATATCGTTGAATAAAATTTGCCACTGGATTTTTGTGAGGACGCGAAACACAGCCATCTCCCGCTTTTCAATAAACGAATGAACACTATAGCAGGATGGAGACTCTTGAACACGCGCGTTTCCTTGTTTTTCTGGAATTTTGGTGGAGCTTATTTATTGAATTTTTTTCCTTTCCTGTTTTGTCGTTTCACCTGTCATGTTTTATATTGTGAAATTTGTAAACCATGCTCTATTTTTTTTTCCTACTGTTATTTATTTATTTATTTATTTTTTTATGGCTGTGGTTTTCTGAATATTTCATTGGAATTGCAGGTAAGTAAAAATGCATAAGAACAACTTACGACTAAAATAGTTTTGCAAAGTGTGAAAAGAGTTGCTTTCAATTGGAAAAATAATTTCTTCAAGATTTGTCATTAGAATTAAAATTTTTATTTCCTTCATGTTTTGATTAATAATTTAAATTTTGATTGATTTATCCATTGCTGAGGATAAATGAAAGTTTTATAATGTGTTTATTTTCGGCGTTTTTTAGCGCAATCAGTTTAACTTCTTAGGAATGCATATATATTTATTGAAATATATTACTGAAGAGAACATTTAAGAGTATTGCATTTTATCGTTAAAACATCTATAAATTATTTTTTAAAATCATATTTAAATAATTAGCTTTAATGCTAAATTAAGAGCAAGATGCCAGTGAGTAACCCATTCATTATTCACATAATTTCTCACTGTATTTAACTCGTACTAATTAACTCATAAATATATTTTAATTTTTCCACTAATGTACTTATATATATTTTAAATATAAATTAATCACAATGTTTTATTTGAAGTTATATATGAAAGTATTAAACATCGTAATAAATGCTTTTAAAGTATCCGTAGATAAATTATGGATGTGTGTTTTAGTTTCTAAATATTGATGTATGTCATCTGCTTATAGAAAAATATGAATCGCATTGATTTTCTGTGTTTATTTTTTTATATGAATTTCTAATTTTTTTTTTTTCGAAAAATTTTGGGTTTGAAAATTTTTTTGGATTTACAAATTGTTTCCCCCTATTTCTCGTCTATTTTTAAAGGTAATATGAATTATATTTTATTTCATCTGAATTTTCAGTCACGTATTAGAAGATGATTAAGTCAGTAGATAATACTTGCTTATAAGCATTGGTAAAATTCTGTTAATTTTTTCTTATTCCTGAGGTATTGAGTTTTTAATGTATCTGGAGAAGAGAAATATATATATAATGATGCCATGCTATACGAAATCTTCCGAAGTCTTTTATAATATTTTAATTTTATGTAAGAAAGAAAAAAGACTAGCATATTTCATCTTGAGACTGAATAAATTTTGTAGTTTTAAAAACTATTACTAAATGGTTTAGAACTGAAAATGGAAGTTAGGGTAGTAATATACAATCTCAAAAACAGTAAAAATAAGGTAATGTTGAATTTGAGCAAAAATATTTTATCTCCCTTTTGTTTTCCATTCATTTAACAAAGTAAATCTTAAATTCGTAAATTCTTGTTAGTTTTATTGTTTCAACAACTACTTTTGTAATTACTTAAATTAGGAAGAAATTCTGTTAGGCAGAATTCAACTCCTTTTTCACTCGGTGATTATCCCTCGGGAATAAAAGTAGCTCTACATTTTTGAATCTGCCGCGATGTATAACTGACATTAAGAAAAATCTCATTTACAGTTTCAGGCATTACTTTTCTATTTTTCACTTTTTCCTTTATTCTTATGGATTTGTGTTTCTGTATCTTCATGTCTTTTTATTTGCGAATCTTTTTTCTTTTTTTTTCCCCTTTCAGCTGTTTACTTCAACTGTGCGATTTGATTTTAAACGAAATTAACTGTGTTCGAATCTCTCTTCCAAAGTCAACGATTTCTTTTAATCTTAGTAAACCATTACTTAAAGTCAAAATGCAAAAATGCGCGATTAATTAAAATTTTAGTAAGACTATTTGGTCCGTTATCTAACAATTTTTTTTGAAAATACTCTTTAAAAAATATAGTTGGTTATCTTGAGTCTTAAGTGATGTTATAGGTAATTTTAAATGTATGCTCAAAATGATGTGACAGGCAAACAAATATTTTTCACGTTTTATTAAGAGCGGCAGTTTTAAAAAAATTAAATGGTTACTCTTTTTTTTTTTTTAAATCATATACATTAGTTTTAATTAAATAAATGTTGAAGTATTCATTTTTCATCAATGAAAGTATCTCCTAAATATCTTACAAAAATTGTACGGATTTTGCCCTAGAAATACTATTTAATGAAACAGCGACAGCCTCTTAGTAAATTTTCTTTATATATACATTGATTATGAAAGTACACTAATTTCATAATTAGTAAGCAATAAAATATTACATGTACATATGTGGAGTGTATATGTTTTGGAGGAGTGTACATGTGAAATATCTTAGAAAACGTTCAATATATTAGACAGTGTCCAAAATATTAGGAAATGCGATATTTTTAGAAAAAACTGCGTAATGTTTTATTCATTCTATCTGTAATATATATATTACTGAGCGTTAAAACATTGTGTGATATAGGGAAAATAAAGTTAACGCTATTCGATTCTGAAAATTGCTTAGAATTTCTAGTGTTCTTTATCCAAATATATACATTTTCAGAATGTTGTTTATTCTGTTTTGGAGCAGTGACAGTATTATAAAGTATTTACATGAATTGATAATACACATACTTTTTTACTATCAGTATGATTGCTATTTTTATTTTCTTCTGTTATGTTCCATCTGCCTTGTTCACTAGTGGCTTAAAGATAGATTTTCGAATCCTAATCATAAGTTCCCCGAAAGAATTGTTTCTGTAAAATGTTCTATACTCTTTGTGTCAAAATTTTAAGTGTTAAGATAATTTTTTTTATTTTTTTATTTTTTGTGAAAAAATTGTTTGCCTACTAATTTTATAAGGATAATATTTTTTTAACATATCTGTTAAAGGGGGAAAAAATCCTAGGAGAGCCCACACACCCTTGATGACAAACTATAAAGAAACGCCAAGCCAGAACGAAATTCCAGAAATAGTTTTGTTTACCACATCTAGCGTGTCAAAATAAGGTTATCAAGATTGGCGCCATTATCGCCAACCAAAATCATTCACGCCAAGGGTGTGGGCTCTGCTAGGATCCAACCAAAGTCTCAGATATTGTCTTAGTTATATAAAATCAAGTACAATATTTTTTAATTTAGTGAAAGAGAATATTTTTAAAGTGATACTTAACTTTTGCTTTCTACTTTTCTAAAAGAATTGATATAGGAATACTATTGTTAACATTGAAAATAATTTCCATTAGTTATGATTCAAAACTGGCACTTTTATATAATTAATCTGGATACGTTATTGGCGTATTAAGTAAAAGAATTTTCGGTTTTCCTGAAATGGAATACAAATTAAAATGTAATAAACCTATAAATACATTAATTATATTTAAGTAATTGAAAGTAGTTTGATCTATTTCGAAAATCAAAAATTTTAACCTGAATCTTCGTATAATATCTCTCTGTCCATATTGGAGAACTCGTGATAAATCTGCTTGTATAAACTCTACTTGTTTGATAGAATTTACGCAAAATTTGTTACAACTGCGCAGATTAAAAGTAAAATACGTATATACACAATCGTCTTTAAGGAAGTTTTCTGTGACTGTTTACTATACGTTATCAGTTATTTTCTGATAACTAAAAGTTATCTTAAAATTATCTATAAAATAAAATAGTTGTTTTCTCCCTTGCCCAAAAAAGTATTGGTAGATTTTATAAGGTTGTCTCAACATAGAAAATAGATTTTAATTAGTATTACGAACTAGATATTAATTTTTAGATAGTTTATTTTTGTGTCTTTTTATTAAAGATTTTATTCTGGTAGAATGGATTTTGTTGTGCGGTTCCACAGCGAGATAATTGTAAATTGCTTAAACAGCAAATGAATATAAGGACTTTCATATTATAAAATTTATTTCTTGGCAATTTTTCAAAATATATTTGTTTCTATTTTGGGATTAGGTGCTTGTAATATTTTGAAATCCATTTTAAAACTATTTGTTCTTGTCCAAAATATGTTCGCTTAGTGACAAATAATAGTGCATTTAATTGCAAAGCTGACAACAAGGCATGCGAAATCTTTTGAAATATTTTTCAAGTGTTTATTATAGTCTTGTAACGCAAATTAATGTAAATAATGAAGTAAACAACCTTATTACTTTGCTCGTTATGGATTAAGACTTCTCGAATTCAATTTGGATTGGAGATTCAGTCATTCCCTCTTTCAGATGTATCTTCCCAACTACATCTTATGTTGTCGAACATCAGCCTGCGTTACGTGATGTGGACAACGAAATAACAACTTCAGGAGAAAACCATGGGTTTTCCTGAACGGAATAATAAGCAAGGGAATTGTGATATGCCACCTCTATTCTTTTTCAAGAATAAAAGAGTCTTCTCGACACCCTCCCTTTTTTTTTCCATGAATCGAAGAGAAACTTCTTTCGTATTCCTCATGCATACCAAAGTATTGCAGTCTTCATTTCAACGTTCAAGATTTGTTTTAATTTTTTTTTTTTTTGCCCCTCTCGAAACCAACCTTTTCTTTTCGGAAACTATAATTTACACTTCGCTGTGCTCGAAACTAACAACAGCAGTATTAAAATACTGATTTAATCTGTTGTTTCTCGCGGAAAAATAAAGCTTTAAGATTGCCCAGTCCCTTTGGTGTCTTTTACCTCTTGGCAGTTACTTCTCGAATAGTAATGACTTTTTCTAGGCTCTAACACCCCCTTTTTTTAGAAGGTGTCTATTTGGATTTATTCCATACATTTAAATTACAATGTAAGGTTTTGACTCTAGTTCAAAGGTTGACATTTGCTTAAATCGTATTGTGCTGCTTCATTTAATAATTTTGTTTCTTTCGATATTTGAAAACTTTTTCTCCCGATTCCAGATGTTACATTTTATTTCAAACAGCATAGTCAACTAAATATACTGGTTTTATTAAATAACATGTATATCTTTCATTCCATTTTCAGTATCCTTTGACGAAAATCTACTCATATTTTTTTGTTAGCTCTTAATTAATTGTTGTATAAACTTTTACCGAATAAAGTATTAATTTAATGCCGTTGTGAATAAATGTTATTTAATTATGAACTCTTCCGTCTCTTTCCTGAATAAAATATGCATATTTAGTGAAAGTTAAATATGAATGTAATTCTTAAGCATTAAGAAAAAAAAAATTGGTATCTTTATTAATGATGCATAATAAATTAAGTTACCTATTAAAGAGAAAAATATATTTCTCTTACCATTCTTTCGAATGCTTCTGATGTGATTTTTTTTTTTCACCCCTATCTTCCCAAGAAATTTTCTTTTCAAGAGATGAATTCCTTCTCGGGAGTGTAATCTCCTTAATGCCGTTTTCCTGTCTGAGAAAGCGTCTAATCCTCATCTATGTTGACATCGTTAAAATATAATCTGAATACTCAACCATCCCCCGGATTTTTATCGATCGCCGTTGTCTAATTCGGAAATTTCTCATTCTTATGCAGATGCAGCTGTGAGCCGGGCGTTTGCCATTCGTTTTGAATGGTATGCTGCGGTCGTGGATAGTGGCACATTTCGATATTCGTGTCTCTTCTGATTTTTGTTGGAGGTTGCTCTCTCGACCTCCCCTGTTGTACATTATCTCGGGAGTCGCATTTGCGTGAAATTCTCTGGAGTATTAGTTCTGTTTAATATCTGTCTTTCGAGTTGGCCTTTCGCAGTTGATTTAGGCTTGTGCTATGTGAAATTCAGTGTGTTGCCTGATGGGAATGCTGTACTCAACTGCAGGCGGAGAAAATAATTAAACCTTAGATCCACCCCCTAAATTGTACAAGCTTTCTGATGAATGTTTTAGTAAGGTGTTTAATATATTATACATATTAATTAACACTCGGTTTTAGTTACGTTTGAAGGAATAATAGAAATTGTTGGCATACATGAAGGATATATAAGTTTTTTTAAATGGGTATTGCATGAAAAAGAATGTGCTCTTGAAAGCGTGTTCCTCCGTTATTCAAGAATGAATTAAGTTCTCAGCCGTTGTATGAAAAGAAACCAAATAAAATATGGGAAAAAAAATATATCAGAACATTAAAAAAGATTTTTCAGAATTTATTACTATTTATCAGAATCGAAAGCTCGTAAATTTTTTTTTCAAAAATTGAAGTTCGTTTAGGGAGTTAAAATTATTGTGTCTATGGTGCCAGGATAGGGACTAGCCATTAGTTCGCAAAAACTTCAGTGGTTGTAAGTGAGATGTTTATAAAAGAAAATGATTGTTCCCAAGTTAGGCGTTCGTAAAAACGAGCTTCTATTGTATAAATAAAAAATGTCATTTTTTAACTATTGAATTTTTATACTTTTTAATGAAGCTTGACTTATTAAAAAATATGTAAAATTATCATGTCTATGGTGTCATGATAGGGACTAGCCATTGGTTCGCAAAAACATGAGTGTTTGTGAGTTAGGCGTTCGTAAAAACGTTCTATTTGGCTATAATGCCATTATTTCTCTAGCCTTCCAATATTTCTGAACTCTGCAGTTTAAAATCACAAGTGCAGAGCACGAGTCGAGAAGAGTAGCATCAGAAAATTGATAAAAAGGTAATGATTAAGGCACCGCCGAGATTCGAACTCACGATCGCCTCTTTACTAGATAGGCACTTTAACCAAGCCACGGCGCTAATACCTTAAAAACGTGATTGCTCGTAAGTTAGGCGTTCGTAAAAATGAGCTTTTATTATATAAATAAAAAATATCTTTTTTAACAATTAAATATTTTTGCATTTTTTAATGGAGCTTGCGTTTTAAAAATATTTGCTGGAGAAGTTACGGTCTCTTTGTATTGCAAGTCTTCAATTTACATTTGTGAGTTTTATTTACTTTGAAGACAATTCTTATTTATGTTCGAGTTTTACATTTTTGATGGTTCTTTTCGTATTTTCCCCACTAAGAAAAATCATTTAATTTTCATTTGGACTTCTAATCTTTAAATTGATTTCTGTATTGTTATTTGTGTTTTTGTAATTCACCATAGCTTAATGAACGAAATTTTCTCTTTTAGAAACTTCATTTATTTTTATCATTTTGTTTTTAAAATGTCCTGCAAAAGATTTAAAATGTCAAGAATTTTATTTGACTTTGGGTAAAAATGTGTTTTTTTTTTAAGTTTAAAATATTGTGAAAAATATTTTTAAAAATACTGCTATTTGTATATTGCAAAGTTCTTTTTAATAGAATGTAAAATTTAAGTGAGTTTAAAAAATTTAGTATATACTTATAAGAGGCTGCTAAAATTTTTCGTATGTAACAAATACAATTAGTGCAAAGATTGTTATTGATCTCTACAAAACTTCAATGCGTTTTAAATTTTTTCTCCAAATTATTGAATTTTTATATTTTTTATTCTCTGCGGAAGTTAAAATAAATAGATGGACTTTCATTCCAATTAAAAGAAAAATAATTTCTTTGAATTAAGAAAATAATACTTTCCCTTGCAGCTGTTTGCATCTTTTCTTCTTCTTTTAAAGTAATTATCCCTAAGAAAACATCGTTTATTTCAACAAAAGAATTCATTGCTCTCTTCATTTTTTAAACCTATCTTTTATCTCACTTCATATACGAACAATGGAAAAGAACGTTTTTAATGCCACGCCGTGTCTGCAGAGTGATTAAAACCTTTCAGATGCAATCGCCTACTGAAATTTTTTTTCCCGCATAATATTGCCTTTGGTTATGAGCCAGGAATAGGGCAGATTTATGATTTTTTTTTTCTTTCTGTTTCTAATGTGCGCCAGATGAAATGTTAGTTGTCATTAGTTCGGTTGTTCTATGACTAGTTAGCTTTTAGTGCTAATGTGTGTGCTTAGTTAGCAAAAATTGATTAAATTACCCGTAAATTTTGATGTCTAAGAATTTAGGAAAATTATAGAATTAGTTGATATTACAAAGGCGTTTCCGTTTTTGATAGAAACGGCTTTCATGAATTCAGTTAAAAGTATTCAAGAGATTGTTACGATAAGTTTTTGTTTTCTGAAGAGATATTTCGAGAATATGCCTATTTAGAGAAAAAAATTTTTTTTTGTCAATTATAATCAAAAAAAAAAAAAAAAAAAAAAAAAAAAAAGCACAGGCATGTTTGCCTGCAATATTTTTATCAGTTTTTTCCCTTTCCAATTCAACACCCAGAACCTATAAGAATTTCATGAACTCGTACTTCTCAAGTCAATTTCTTACATCACTTATTCTGCTTTTTGTTGTATTTTGATAGAGTATCTTGGCAAGAATGGTCCTACAAAATAGTAATGCATTTTTGTACGTTTCCCCAAAAAGTTGTGGTAATACTGGTATTGATGGGATTTTATTTTCTTCGATTTACAATTTAGTAAACCTTGTCCATTGATTTCAGTTTTGTAAATACTTTTACATTAAAGGGAAAAAGTTTTTAGGATAGGCGTGTTCGTGTAACTCGCGATCTAATTCGAGTCATCGTGTGAAGCAAAATAAAGGTGAAGTAAAAAAAAAAAAAGATAAAAGTGAGAATAAACACTCCAAAAATTTCGCCATCTAATTTACTCTTCTACTTATGAATGATTATTCACACTGTGTAAATTTCCCTTAGGGCACCCCATCTGATGGGGAGAATTTCAAAATTATTTTAAAACACATCTTTGATTAAAATTTAGCATTTATTTTGATATTTCTTTTCATCTCGTAATTCGGAATGTTTGCTCTCTGTTTTAAGTCTTTGTTTATTTTAACCCGAACATAAAAAAAATAATAATTATATATATATTTATATTTTTTATTCGGCTTCATATACATTTTAATTAATTAAACTTTAGCACTTCAAATCATCAATTCTAATATTATAGCAATAAAATTTCATATATTTCTCTATTAATATTTTAATTGAAATTGTTTGAAAATCGGCAATTTTTTTTTTTTTAAATGGCATTTGTTAACAAATACCTACATTTCTTACTATTAATTTCTGTAAGTTTATATGAGGTGATTGCATTCCTGTTTAAGAAAATATGAAATTCTCTTCTTTTGATCACCCGATTCATTCTCGGAATCCGAATTTAATAAGTTAGCCATCCTAAATTCGTTTTCTGTTTGAATCTGAATGGGATTTTCTTGGCGGGAACTGTTTTATAATAAATTACATCCCTTTCATGTTTCCCAAATCTGCAAAATAAATCGAAGCTCTGTTTAAGTCAGGTGGCATTGCTACTTCATTTATGCTTTTCGTAGACTGCGCTATTCAAATATGCTAGATTTATAATTCTGAGGTTTCTCTGGCTCTCTAAGATTTAAAGTTCTGCATTCATAATTACCCAACTGTATCATCAAATTTCGCTTTAATGCGAAGTCATCTTGTTCTACTTCTAAGAATTTGATAAAGTATTTTTGCAATATTAAAGCTGAATGTTATGTCTATACGTTATCTGTAAATTTATGGCTCTGTTTATCCAAATTGTAAATAATATGCAATTTTAGAAACTAATCTTGTTCAAATTTACTAATTAAACTAATTTTGGACAACATTGATTGAATTGGTAAATTTTTTCTCTTCTTTCTAAGCATTCAAGTTGTGATATTTTGCTAATACTTTAAATCCAAAGTGAAAATGTTACGCTTTTTAAGAAGGGGACTTCATTTCAAAAGAAATGAAATTCAATTGTTTCAGTTTTCGTGTTTGGAATAGGAATATTTTTCTCTGTATTTCTATAATAACTCATTATTCATAAATGTTATCTTTATAAAAGTTGTCTCTTACTGAAAAATGCCTAAAATATTGGTAAGTTTTTATCAATATTTTTTTATAACGCTTTTTGTTTTTGCTAAGAATTGCACACTGCTAATGTCATGGTAATATAAATTGTCACACAATTAGTGAAATCTTTTGTGATTTTAAATTTAGACTTCTATTATTTTTGTGCATTAGAATTTTTTCAGTGTTTGGATAAGAATTTTCATCTATATACTGTACCGAGTATGTTTCGGGGTTCGTGTGGATTGAGAGTTGAAGAAAGCAACTACTCGATGAACACAAGACTTTTATTCGTAAAAATTCCACTAGAAATACCAGTTGTAATAATCACAATTATACAGCTACAATTCGTCAGATACGATAAGTAACAGCTTCCAATCACAGGTCTCAAATACCTCAGGCAGAGAACAGCTTCTCTAAACTATCAGTCACGACTAATCGTCTTCACAAAACTAACTGTGTGTACAAAACCTTGCCTAACCATGTTGCGCTGCGGTATTTATTATACCTGACTTGGCGGAGAAATCTACTAATTTCGCCAAGGTTCTGGAAGCTTCTAGGCTATCTCGCTAAATATTGGTCCTAGAGCGTAGGTGATGGATGTTTCCAGAAATATCCATTTCTCGCCAAGTCGCCAAAATGTCGCCAACTCGCCAAGTTTTCTCGCCAAAACATCGCCAAGTCACCGAAACGTTAGAAAACCCGCTTTTAACGTATAACACGTCTAAATACCGCAATTTTGGCCCAAAATGTGAGTATTTCCGATCTGTCTGAGATATTTTAAGACATGTACAATAATTTATAAATTTGTAACAATACAATTAATTTAAATTTACTACCTGTTCATATAATTTTAAATAGACATTTATGTCAATTTTTATGTTTATTATACTTTAATGTAATCAAGTTCTGATTTTTGTATTAAAGTTATGTTTGAGTTGTAAATTATTTGATAAAAACCTTTCCTGCTCATATTGAAATATTTAACTCTAATAAGGGAAGTTATTGATTCGCGGTTTTATTAATTCATGTTACCACCGCTACGGATCGTAGCATTACTCGTACTTGAATAAATGGGTATTTAGCGCGCGTTAAAAATGCAGAAATGTGATTTGTTTCCGTCAAAAGTTGTAAAGAACAAGTCTTTCATTTTACAGATGAATACGAATTAGTGTCTGAAATTGTGGGAAATAAAAGGAATAGAAATCGGCAGTTGAAAGACTGATATCACTCAAATCAGCATTTAGTAGAGGAAAACTTAAATATAAAAGGTGTTTGTGTATGCCGAAACATGCAATTTTTTCCTAATCTTTGATAATATCACTGCTCAGTTTGAAAACACTTAAATGAAAAAAATGTATATGCTTTTCAATATTTTTAAAATTATTGAATTCCTATGAGAAACCAGAGAATTGTAGTTTAATTGCGGTCATGACAAACGGAAAATTCTTTTTGGAAAATGGCTATGATGAAAGTACTATTTCAGTGTGCCGTTTTATCTGTTATGCGTTTCCATCTTGGCATACGCGCTGACCGATGGCTGAGTGGTGAGCGTTCCTGAGCTGTGGGTCCCGGGTTCGAATCCCGGTTCGGGCATGGATGTTACTTTCTTCCTCTGCTGTCTTTGTGTTTGTCTGATCTTTCCTCTGTGATGTATGAATGTGGCCCACCCTATAAACGGGTTCGTGGTGATATGGCGCGGACAACGCTACTCACCTCCGTGACTTGGTTCACAGGTGCCTGATGGGTAACGACAAATGAGTAGCAGTATCTGGCCTTGCATAGGACTCGCAACCCAAGTGCCCTCCGTTTGGGGGTGGGGGCGGGCGAATCTTAGCAAACCTATCAAACATGAATGATTTCTCAAGTCCCATAGTTACCTACTGATACTATTCGTTTTATTTATTTATTTATTTAGAATTTTGAAAAATGCGTGACTATATATATATATATATACATACACACACGCGCGCGCAATATACAGCTATGCTTTTTTTAGGTTTAAAGTTATATTTTCTCATCCGATAAGAGCCAACTGTATTCATCGAATTAGTTATTCCTTTAATTGTATGTAAAATTTTCTAGCTTTAATGCTGTATTATAAATGTTGGTGTGGTTGGAGTTATTTTTATTTATTTTTTTCGAAAATATAAAATTTTGTGATATTTTTTAAGGGTTTAAATTTGTGCTGATATTTGATTCAGCATGTTTTGAAAGCGAATTTCTATTGAAGTTACGAAGTGAATGAGGGCTCGATATATTCAAATACTGAAAAGCACTTATGGAACTTGCGTGAGTGTGTATCCCATAAATAAAAATGGTTAAGCTGTAGTCGGATATTCATTAAATCTATTTTGATGTTTGGATTTAATCGAAACTGGAGCGGATACTCTGTGCGGCGCACATCCTGTTGCCATGGTTACCGATTATATCAATGTATTACTCATAGTCACAAAAGAAAATTTTTCTATTCAATCTTAGTCACAAGATTATATTTTTTTTTTGTTAAGTAATTTCATGATTGGAAATAAAAAGCTTTATATTGTTCAAATTTATGCCTTTGGTTTTCTATATAATATAGAAATATTAAATAATTTTGTTATATAATTGTAAAATATTTTTAAAGAAATTAATATCTTCAACTTTATTAATTTGTTTACAATGGCGTTAAATTCTATTTTTAAGTATTTGGCATACATTTTTTTTTAAAAATTGAGTCCCATAGTTAAAAGTTGAATTAAAATGTCTGTTAAATTAAAAATACGAAACAAATTTAAATTCCGAGATCAGTTGAAAGTTCATAGTTTTTAGTATAACTAATTTTAAATAATTTTAAGTTTTTGCTTTATTTCTGGATCGGCCGAGCTGGTAGCCGAATGGTTAGCGCTCTTGCCTTCGGTTCAACAGTTCGTGGGTTCGAATCCCACATTGGGCATGGATGTTTGTAATGGTTCGGAATCCACTTTAAGCCGTAGGTCCCGGTTTAATTAGCTCTCGTGTGCAAAAATTAACCGTTGAGCGACAAACGAACAAAATTATTCCTGAATCGTATTATTTTAAACGTATTTGTCTAAATCGTATTGCGTAAAAAAATTTACTGTAAAAATCATAATCTATTAATTTTTTTTTTAATATTGTATAATTTATTTAATAACGAAATGATGGAATAGTAAGAATAGAATTATTGATCAAATAGAAGATTTTCTTCCCTCTATTTTCGGAATACTTTGCATATTTATCGCCTGTAAAATTCAGAATTGATATGCTGATTTGTATTACTAGAAAAAATAAGCGGAGAAATAGTTTCATTCCTGTACACACACACACACACTTTCTGGAGGAAAAAACACTTTTTTCCCCTACCTCTCTAATTCTTATTTATGATGGGGAAACCTTTTTTTCCAATAAACTTTTGTAGAAGACAGATGAGAGTTGATTTTTCACTTCAATCAAAAAACGGGAGGGATATTTTAAATCAAATAATCTCTTTATTGACAGAAGAATCTTTATTATAAATGCTTAAAGCTATTATTTTTTACTTTTAGAGAGCAGGAAAAAATATATTGGATGGGACTCGTTATATACAATATTTTTAAAAAGGATTTGATGGGGAGTAAATTTCTTATTGGGTTTTGGAAAAATATCTCAATATGTTATATTTCACTAAAATTATTTCTCCCCCCTCCCTCGTTATTGTATTTCCAATAAATGAAATAAGAATTTGTTATGCAATTTTTTTTTTTTTTTTTTTTTGATTTGTACGATTTTTTTTTAGGTAAATTAATAGGTACATTGCCTTTTTTGTTTTAATTAAATGAATTATTTTGGTAAAATTAGCTTTTTGAAAATTCATCAAAGATTGCATTTTTATAATAAAAAGCATTGTTTAGCGTTTAGTAATATTTGTATACAAATAATTTATGAAAATATTTTCAAATTATTTGAACATATTTAATGAAAACAAATTTCTATTAATTAAATTTTTCATCAAATAAGTTATCATTTATTATGGAATATTCCGTTTAACGAAAGAACATAATCGCGCTTTTTTTCATCATTTAATTGTAAAATTTTCAATAAAATAAATTTTGATGTATATAATAAAGCCAGAATTGAGTGAATGTATATTTATTTGTTTAGCATAATACTTAAGGCGAATATCGTTTTCAATAGTTTCATTTTCCCAGAAAGCGAGAGTGTGTTTCTATCAAGGGGGGAAAAAATGGAAGAATTAGATTTATTTACCCAATTCATGAAAGATTTGCGCTTTGCATTTCATTCTTTTAATTTGTTGCTAATTTAATTAGTTTAATTTCAAAGGGAAGATTAGTTTAAAATTAGGAGTTTTTAGAATCGTAATTTATGCAAAGAATTTAAATATTTATCTGTTTTACTACAATTTTAAATTCAGAGATGTATATTTTTCTGAGAGCAATAGGAACTCTCAATTCGAATTAAATCAATAGTTATCACAAATTTGTTCGTAAAAAGATTTTATTTTATGTTTGCTTGGAATTGCATTGATATTATTTAATAAAAATAAATGTGAATATGTGTGTGTATGTGTGTGTATATATGAATATGAGTGTATATATGTATGTGTGTGCATATATGTATGTGTGTGCATATATGTATGTGTGTGCATATATGTATGTATGTATGTGTGTGCATATATGTATGTATGTATGTGTGTGCATATATGTATGTATGTATGTGTGTGCATATATGTATGTGTGTGTGTATATATGTATGTGTGTGTGTATATATGTATGTGTGTGTGTCTAATATATGTATGTGTGTGTGTGTCTAATATATGTATGTGTGTGTGTGTCTAATATATGTATGTGTGTGTGTCTATATATGTATGTGTGTGTGTCTATATATGTATGTGTGTGTGTCTATATATATATGTATGTGTGTGTATATATATGTATGTGTGTGTATATATATGTATGTGTATATATATATATAAATGCATATGTAATTAAAACGATACAATGCAGCTGTATGAATATGAAAATATAAGAATCTTGCTCTTAAACTGTTTATTTTCCTAATTTTCGCATACTTTGAGAATATTTTATTTTTGTAGATCGTTGTAACATGTCTACATTTTATTTGTAAACCCACTGAGCAAATTTATTTGTTTACTGATTATTTTTTAACTTTGAAATTTAATGGCAAAAAGCTGCATAGCATGCTAGTAATTGGTTTCATTTTTGAAATGTGTGGATCATTTTGAAACGCGTTGTGCTAATATTTTTTTTTCTATCGGCATTTCTTTTCCATTATTGTTGCCTGTGTGAAGATTATGGCTCGAAACAAATTCTGGAAAATTTTGAGTTTGACAATGCAAGAAGGAAATAATTAATGATAAATACAAAATTTTGCATGTAATTTGAAGGAAATGGTGTCATATCGTGGCGAAACTCCGATTTTATATTCTGTGCGACATCAGGGATTGCACATAAGTTTTTACTGTTTGTTGGTGGGAAAAGCGCAACAAAACAAAATTTCAGACACATGAATCGTGAATTCGTTTCGTTATTGCGTCTCGGAACGTAATATGTGCTTCAAGTTGATGCTTGCTGTTGATACGTGAACAAAAAGACGCAAAAATAGTCTTATGTATGTGAGAGGAATTTGTGTGAATATGATATGTATATATATCACACATGACATACACATTTTGATAAAAGAAAAATACAAGCACGGGTAAAATGCAATCTCGCTTATTAAGTATAAATTTTATTTGTGAAAACGTAAAAAAAACTATAAAAATTTGTCCTTCAATTTATGTGTTATTCGGTTATTTTTAATATTTTTTATTGCATGATATAAATTGTTATGATATAAATTTGTTGTTGTATATATATTAATATTAACAAAAAATAATGAAACTTCCTGAAGTTTCATTATTTTCATTATATTTATAATTTACGTATGAAGACAACAATCTATATTTAAAGGACTTACGTAATTAGTATGACTGTATTTTCGAAGCTAATAATTTGAGGTTAAAAATTTAATTATCAATCAATCAATCAATGGCACTACAACCCTGTGTGAGTCCTGGCCTTCTCAATGAGCTTATTATTCCATCTTGGCCTGTACTCAGCAACACTTTTCCAATTAGATGTTCCAATAGTATTAAAGTCCCTATCAAGACAATCAATCCATCTGATTTTGGGCCTACCTCTGGAACGCTTTCCCATTGGCCTTGCAAGAAAGATTTTTTAGGGGTGCGTTCAGTTGGCATACGAATAACATGGCCAGCCCATCTCATCCTTTGTATTTTAATGTATTTGACAACATCTATGTCCTAAAAATTTAATTATAAAGAATGTAATTTATTATATTATATGGAATTATGTATATACACATAATCGTAAATTATATATATATATTGCTTGGAAGAACATACATAATTTAAATATGGTGAAAGTTTGTCTTCTCATTTATCAACGGCAGCTAACCATTAATTTCATGATATTTCAATAATTCTAAAGCTAGAAAATAAATTAAAAGTTGTGTCTAATTTACGTTATAATATCCAATTATAGTAACACCTTTTGTATATCTATGTATATATATAAAGCGAATGAATATTTTCTTGTATGTTATGTGTTATAAGTAGTATTTAAAACTAAGATGTGGTATGTATTTAAACGCATAAGAAAAAGTGTTCATTAAAAAGTTATTTCTTTTAGAGGAAAAATGATAGTACGCGCATGTATTTTGTTTGTCCTTTATTTTCATGTAAATTACTTGTGATGTGACTTTTTTAATATTAGTCTTTTTATATTAGGAAGGTGGTTTATGGTGAAAAAACTTAAGGCAGATTATTAAAAATATTAAAAGTCGCAAAACAAAATACTTGGAAAAATTTAATTTTTCTGATAATTATCTTCAGTTTTCCTTTTTCGGCTTGGTCAAATTGGCAGCTGAAGGGTTATGCATTGATACTTCTCAATGGATCGAGAGTAGTAGTTGGGAATTCGCTTTAAACTTTAAGTCCTGCTCAACAGAAGTAAGTCCTTTTCGGTTGGGTCATTAGACTTTTTCAATATGTTCAAAAAGTTCGATAAATGTCAGCTTTTCGAATTTTGAATTCTCCAACTCTTTTAATATCACCAATGCAGACTTGTTAGAAAGATTATGCAATGACATACATTGGTGTGCAAAAATTAAGGTCGAAACGGTTTTCCTACTGCAGCGTCGCTCAGCAGTCTTCCAAATCGATAAAAATCGTACCAGAACATCCACCAGATGTAAAAATATTAAAAAGGAACTTTATTGAAAAATGAGCGTGTAGCAGAATGGCAGAGACGGCCGAAACATCCATGTGACAGCTCTTTAGCAAGAAACATCTAGTTTTTAGTAGGGGATATGATCTCCCCTGAATGCTGTTCAGGATTGACATCGTCTGTCCATACTGAGTATGAGGTTGTCAATAAGTTGTTGAGGTACTACTGCCCATTCTTGTAGCGCCAATCGCAGCTCCGGAATCGTTACTGGCGGTTGGTGACGTGCTGCCTAGCGTCTCCCTAGAAAGTCCCACATGTGTTCGATTGGATTTAGATCCGGTAACATTGTCGACCAATCCATGCGTTCAATCCTCACTTTCCTAGAGCTCTTCGACAGCCTCTGTACGATGAGGTGGATCATTGTCGTCCATGAAAAGGAACTGGGGACCTATAGCATCTCTAAAAAGACGCACATAAGAAACAGAATATCATTACAATAACGGGACCCGGTGACTGAACCTCCTTGGACGACATGAAGGTCAGTACGGGTACCAAGCATGATGCCTCCCCAAACGAGAACACCGCGACCTCGAAAACCGGTCTCTTTTGACGACGTTGGAGGGGTTATTGCGTGTTCCCCGCTCTCTCCAGATGTGTATGCGTCCAGAATCGGTAGTCAGACTAAATCTGCTCTCGTCCGTTAAGAGTACTCGACCCCATTGCTGATCCATCCAGTTTTGGTGTTTCCGGCACCACACAAAGCGCCTTCTCCTGAGGGCAGACGTTAATGGTACACAACGTACAGGTTGTCGCGCGAATAGGCCACAATAGTACAGCTTCCTGGCAACTATAAACCGTGATTTCGGTCACCCAATCGTCTGTTGGATGTGTCTCGCGATTTCTCAAGTCGTCTGCTGCCTGTTCCTTCTTGCCTGTAGAATCATATACCAGTCGTCGACTGCCGTGGTTGCTCGAGGACGACCACTGCTGAACCTTCGTACAGCTGTTTCTGTAGTTTAAAATGCACTCCTGATTCGTGAAATGATGCTGTGAGCGATTCCAAACTCCGCAGCCACACTTGTCACACCTCGACCTTCCTCAGCCGTCCCAATGATTCGACCTCGCGTAAGGTCATCTAGATGTCGTCTACGAGGCTGCCTGTTCATTATTTCAGACTGATTAAGCAGGTCTACGTCGTTTAAACTGATATACGCCGTGCAATAGCTTTCACAGAAACCCTGAGCGTACACCGCCAGCCTGCTCTATAGCTTTCCGACATTCCCCTTTACATCATGTTGCGTAATTTGAGTATGCCCTTGTGTACCTGACCATAGTCGATCTACTGATTGGTCTTTCGTTCTGATCTACCTGTTTGTTCCGCTGTTATGCTAATTTTTCCATTTCGTCCTTAATTTTTGCACACCAGTGTAGTTCAATAAGAGAGAAACTTGGATGTATTTTATGTATATATTTCAAAGATTATTTTTAACAACGCGATATATTTTTAATACCGTAAAATACATTTATAGTATTAAATAAGTTACTATCTACTTGCCTGTCATTTTTATTGTCAAGTTGTCAATAGATGGTTAGCCACGACTTACGGCTCAACAGTTTGTGGGTTCGAATCCCACCTCGGGTACGATAATTTTTAGTGGATAAGAACCCACTTTAAATGTAAACTCCTGTTAAATCATCTATCGTGTTCAAGAAATAATCGTTTTGCGTTAAATCATTTTTATTTTGGTATGTGATAGTCTTAGAAATGATCAAAGTTCATACTTTCGCTAATAATGATTTTTAATTTTTGAAAGCAATCTTTATTAGAAAATAGCTGTTAAGA
>CM057818.1:33987441-34052441 GCA_030067965.1 Latrodectus elegans | reverse complement strand
TTCAACAATTTAAACTTCTATTAAATAATTCAATTGTAAAATTTACTATACTATTTATTTTTATTAAAATACATTTGTATTATTTATATATACAAATGTGTACCATACACAAACATTAAGTAATTTATATTTTAAGCAACTGCGCAAGTGTATTTTTCTTCATACGTCACCAAATTTCTATAAAACTGAAAAGCGTATAATTCAGAATGTTTGCTTCTACTACTTAAGCTTAAGTTTACATCCCGCATTGCAAACCTCTGCGTTAGAGCAAAAGCTGCGCAAATAATGGTTATATTCAAATAGAAATAGAATTTTACCATAAGGGCAAATATTTTACTTGTGTGGATCAGATTCATTCATTGATCTGTTATTTAATAGACTTGAACTCTCTTTGCTGGGTTTCACTAAATGCCAAGGACAAGAGAGGATTGGACATAAAGAAAAATGATAAAATATTTGCACAAGAAACATTTGAAAGGAATGCTTAAGATCGAGCAAATATACATTAAATAATTGTTTTTTTATATATATATTTGAAAAATGTTTCTAGATATCTTTTATAGAATGAAATAATGAAATGCTTTGACTTGTAAATATTAGTTACAGTGAAATATATCAATTGAGATTATTTTGAGGTTGAAAATCAATTATATGAAATTTCAATAATAAAAATTTTTTCTTTCTCATTGGAAAAGAAAAATGGGAAATATAACATTTAAGAAAAGGAATATATAACAAATAATTTTTAAATACTCAAAATTTTCATTGTTATTTATGTAATATTAACTTTAAAGAAATAAAGAGTATAAGAGTATATATATATATATATATATATATATATATATATATATATATATATAAACTCTCTCTATATTTCTATATTATAAATTACATTTTTGAACATTTTAATAGTTTGAATTTGTTGAAAAAAATTTCTCACTGAAACAGTTGAAAAGAAAGTACAATTAAAAAATATTAGAACTATTTAATTGTTACTGAAAATATCTTAGTGTTTCACTGGAAGAAAAATTTATTATATTTAACGGTTTGCGCAAACGATGCAACATTAAGAATTTTTGACAGATTTTTTATGGTCGTTATATATAAATCTAAACTTTTTCAGAAATTATATTAATAAATCGAAATACTAAAATATGAAATTGACAGTGTCATAAATTTCTTATCTCAGCAAAGTATGTTACAATATTAGTTTCCCCTTCTTCGTAAATACTACAGATATTAATCAAAATCATTATAATCTTATATTGATATCGTGTGTTGTAATATATCAATCTATACATTTGTCTACTGAACTATATGCACATACACACTCATATATGTATCTATACCAAGCATATACGAGGGTTGCTATTTATATTTCTGGCCTAATAATGAAAAAACAAATATGTAGGATCGAAATTGGTTTTATTGTTTTTCAAAATATTCTCCATGATGATCAATACACTTTTGCATGCGTTTGAACCAATTTTCAAAGCACTTTTTCCAGTCCGATTGAGGTAACTCCAAAACATGCGTTTTGAATGCATCAACCGCTTCTTCGGGGGTCGAAAATCGTTGTCCACGTAATTTATTTTTGATGTGTGGGAATAAGAAGAAGTCATTGGGTGCCAAATCAGGACTGTACGGCGGATGACCCATCAGTTCGATCTTTCGCTCCGTCAGAAATGCCTTTGTTTGAGTCGATGTGTGAGAGCTCGCATTGTCATGATGAAGAATGATTCGCCTGTTCTTCTGCTTTTTTCTAATTTCTCCGATGATTTCTGGCAAACAAATGGTCGTGTACCATTCAGAATTGACCGTCCTGCGTTGCTCTAACGCCACTGTTGCCACATGACCGTTAATGCCGAAGAAACAGGCAATCATTTGTTTCGATGTGCTTCTTCCTCGAACAACTTTTGTTGGTTTTGCCTCGTCTTGGAAGACCCATACAGTTGATTGCTGTTTTGTTTCCGGCTCATATGCATAGATCCATGATTCGTCACCTGTGTAGATGTTATATACAGCCTTTGATGTACCTTGAATGTATTTTTCCAACATTTCCTTGCACCAATCGACACGAGCCTTTTTTTGAGCGTTTGTCAGATGATGCGGGATCCAACGCGAACAAATTTTTTTTACGCTCAAATGTTCATGCAATATTTTATTGATGCTAGTCATACTAATGTCCAAAGACGCCTCTATCTCACGGTATGTCACATGACGATCTTGCTTTATCAGTTCACGCACAGCATTGATCTTTTCTGGCACTACAACGGATTTTGGACGACCTGCACGGGATTCGTCCTGGATCGAACATCGACCACGATTAAATTCGTTATACCAATTTTTTACAGTGCTGTAGGATGGCGCTTTATCGCTGTATAAAGAATTATGTTCATCGAAGCACTCTTGTCTTGACAATCCACGTCGAAAGTTATGAAAAATAATGGCACGAAAATGTTCACGATTCAATTCCATTTTTTGACTGAGAAGAACTTTTCAATTTACTGTCAACAACACAAATAAAGCTATAATGGTAAATCGTCTGCTGAATTTATGTTTAAAAATATCAAACTTTCGATTAAAATCGTCTTCGGTCGCCTAGCAATACTTACTGTTGCCAAGGCCAGAAATATAAATAGCAATCCTCGTATATAAATATAAATTAATGAAATATTATTATTAAAAATAATGAAATTAATGAAATATAATGAGAAAATCCCACAAAATTTTAAGTATACTTAGAAATTACGAAAAAGATTGCTTGAGATTCTCGTTTTAAAAATATCTTATAGATTTTGGTGAAATTTCTGTTATTCAATCCAACTCTATCGATTAATAACAATAAATGAAATAAGTCGGAGAAAGTTATGTTTGATAAGTATTATTTTCGAATAGGGGGGTTCATTGATAAAAAATAATAGATATGTACATTTTTAAACAAGACAAGTTGGATAACAGTGTAAAATAACATAAATTTTCCTGCATACAATATATGGACAATTAGCTTGTCCATTAATTAATAAAATTTAATTACGTGGAAGTTTTTATTGCCTTAATATTCTAGAACTTGTGTTAAATACTTTAAATTACATAAATTCTCATCAGAAATAGAAATAGATCTCTTTTAATTTTCATCTTTATTTAAAGGTCTCCTTGACAAATTTGATTGGCATTTTTCATCTAAAATCATCGTATCTACATTATTTAATTTTAATAAATATGTAAATTCCACCTTAAATGTCTTAACAGTTTTAAATCGTAAACATCTTAAATGTTAAATAATAATTTAAGCAATAGGTATTTATCAATTGCTAAGTGTCATATTACCATTAACTTTTTTAACTATTTAATGTAAACAAAAAAATTATCATTAAATAAGTAATGCGATTAAAAATTGAAAAGTATTATAAGATTTAAAATATTCAACACACTTTTTATAAAATAAAATCTATTTCTATCAAATTATAAAAACATTTTATTGGATCTTTATAATAAATTAAAGGTTATTTTAGTGCATCTATATATATTTTATATTTAGTCGAAATCTGGTTTCTTTTGTATAATATTATGCCTACAATTTTCATCTGATTACGTAATATATTATTTGTTTCTAAAACCAATATATATATATATATATATATATATATACATTTATTTATTTATTTATATGTATGTATGTATATATATATATATACACACACTACTGGCCATTAAAATTGCTACACAAAGAAGGCGACATGCTACAGACATGAAATTTATACGAAAGGAAAAAGGTGCTGTGATATGCAAATGAATCATTTCAGCGCATTCAGACAAAGAAGACGCCAGTAGCGACACCTACATTGTGCTTAAATGAGGAAATTGTTCAGCCGGTTCCTCACAGACAAATTGCATTTGAACGTTGTTGCCTGGTGAAAAGTTGTTGTGATGCCTCGTGTAAGAAGGAGAAATGCGTACCACCACGTTTCTGACTTTGATAAAGGTCGAATTGTAGAGTACCGGGATTGCGGTTTATCTTAGCGCAGTATTGCTGCTCGCGTCGGTCGAGATCCAATGACAGTTAGCAGAATATGGAATCGATGAGTTCAGGACGGTAATACGGAATGCCATGCGGGATCTCAACGGCCACCTAACACTAGCAGCCGAGAAGACAGGCATATTATCCACATAGCCGTAATGGATCGTGCAACCACGTCACGAGCCATGAGTCAAGAAACGGGATCCTTTGGAAGACAACAAGTGTCTGCATGAACAGTTCGACGACGTTTGCAGCAGCATGGACCCTCAGCTTCGGAGACCATGGCTGCGGCTTCCCTTGACGCTGCGTCACAGACAAGAGCGCCTTCAATGGTGGGATCAACGACGAACCTGGGCTCACGAATGGCGAGACGTCATCTTTTCAGATGAATCCAGGTTCTGTGTACAGCATCATGATGGTCGCATCCGTGTTTGGCGGCATCGTGGTGAACGCACACTGGCAGCGTGCATTCTTCATCGTCATACTGGCCTATCACCTGGCGTGATGGTATGGGGTGCCATTGGATACACGTCTCGGTCACCTCTTGTTCGCATTGACGGTGCTTTGAATAGTGCACGTTACATTTCTGGTGTGTTACGACCCGTGCCTCTACCCTTTATTCGAGCCCTGCGAAACCCTACGTTTCAGCAAGATAATGCCCGACCGCATGTTGCCGGTATTGTACGGACCTTCCTTGATACGGAACATGTTCGGCTGTTGCCCTGGTCAGCACGTTCTCTAGATCTTTCACCAATAGAAAACGTCTGATCAATGGTTGCCGAGCGACTGGCTCGTCACCAAACGCCAGTCACTACGGCTGATGAACTGTGGCATCGTGTTGAAGCTGCATGGGCATCTGTACCTGTGCATGCAATCCAATCTCTTTGTCTCAATGCCCAGGCGTATAACTGCTGTTATTACTGCCAGACCTGGTTGTTCTGGGTACTGATTTCTCAGGATCTATACAGCCAAATTTTTTGAAAATTTAATCAATTGTTATTTCTAGTATAATATATTTGTCCAATAAATATTATTTTGTTATCTGCCTTTCTTCCTGGTGTAGCAATTTTAATGACTAACACTTAAGACACCTGGGAAAAAAAGTTTGTCTAAAATCCCGTAAAGAATTTATAGCAAATTTCAAACTGCAAACAATCCATGATTGTTTGGCACATTATCTAAATAAAATATTCAATTTTTCATCTAGTTTATGCCAAGTTTGTAATTCGAGCATTATGAATGCATAAAATTTTTTTGTATGCCCAAAATTAGATAAGGATTCTCAAAAGTGTAATAAGAGATAAACATATTGTACTATAAGGCTACAATTTATATGAACTCCTTTCAAAGACTTTGTTTGGAAAGTAATTTCGTTTTTTCCGCATAGGGGTTTTTAATCATAATTTTCCAAACCCAACTTCGCACTTAAGTTGCATAATCATTATATCTTTTGAAAACCGATAAAGCAAGTCTTGTGTATTAAAATTTCAATTAATTCTATGCAATAGTTTTTGGCTGGTACTCTTTTGAATATGGAAAGCAATAAGCAGCATTTTCATCACATTTTACTTTTTTTACAATAGAAAAGGTAAGAATGCTGTTCAAGCTACATAAATTTTGACCAATATGTATAGAAATGTGTTGACGATACGCCAATACCTGAGTGTTTTTTAAAATTTCGTTCAGGTAATGTTGATGTCGAAGATGCACCACGTTCCGAAAGACACGATCAAGACATTAGTTGATGCAAATAGAGGAATAATAACACGTGAGATTGGTATGAGGTCAATTTTTCTCCACTTAAAAGGCTTGGTTTTAACCTCGAAGCTAAATATATGGGTTTCCCATATTCTCATGGAGAGAAATTTGAGCCGTCGTCTGTGATTTGCTTCTCAAACATCACGAAAATGATTCATTACTCAAGCATATCATTACTAGGGATGAAATGTGGGTTATATATAACGAAACATGGGTTGTGTATAACGAAATATGGGTTGTGTATAACGAAATATGGGTTGTGTATAACGAAACATGGGTTGTGTATAACGAAACATGGGTTGTGTATAACGAAACATGGGTTGTGTATAACGAAATATGGGTTGTGTATAACGAAAAATGGGTTGTGTATAACGAAATATGGGTTGTGTATAACGAAATATGGGTTGTGTATAACGAAATATGGGTTGTGTATAACGAAACATGGGTTGTGTATAACGAAATATGGGTTGTGTATAACGAAACATGGGTTGTGTATAACGAAATATGGGTTGTGTATAACGAAACATGGGTTGTGTATAACGAAATATGGGTTGTATATAACGAAATATGGGTTGTGTATAACGAAATATGGGTTGTGTATAACGAAATATGGGTTGTGTATAACGAAATATGGGTTGTGTATAACGAAATATGGGTTGTGTATAACGAAATATGGGTTGTGTATAACGAAATATGGGTTGTGCATAACGAAATATGGGTTGTGTATAATAATGTCAAACGCAAGAGATCAGTGAGAAAAAAAAGATGAACCTGCTCAAAGCATTTTGAAAGCCAATATCCATAAAAAATAAGACGTTGTCTCTTTGGGGAATTTGAAAGAAATATTTTTGGGCTTCTACCGGATAGCACAAGAAGTCTACTGAGTTGAACAAATTAAATGAGGCACTTTAACAGACAAAGTCATAACTAATCAACAGAAAAGGTATAGTGCTGCACCAAGGTAATGAAAGATCTCATGCAAGTTTGGTCACTCATCAACAGACTTTACAGATTGCATGAGATACACTGCCAAGCCCACCGTATTCTCCAGATCTAGCACCTTTAAAGTATTATTCGCTCAGGTCATTGCAAAATATTTTGAATGATAAAACTTTTACTTCAAATGAAGAAGTCAAAAATCATTTGGACCAGTGTTTTTGCCGTAAAAGACCAAAATTTTATGAAGGTGAAATCATGCTTCTACCAGCAAGATGGCAAAATTTGTTGGACCAGATTGGCCAACATATAATTTAAAATTTAATAAAATATTTATTCATTATACAAGAATACATTTTTTACTTCCCCCTCTTCTTAAAAAATCTTTCCGATTAATCCTTTGTTTTGGTTATTACATTTCATTATCTGTGTTCGTCTGTGACACTATAGCTATTTTGCATTTTGAATTAATATTTCAAATAAAGACACTATAACAACGAATTTTTATATAATACATATTCTAACGTTACCTATTGGGTGGTAAAAGTATGCAGCTTATATAGATATTCTCCGAATAAAAAAATCATTTTTATCTAAGAGTGTTGAATTTATTTGGTATTCAATTAATTAAATCCCACAAATATTTACTAATTGAAATCACACAGATAATGTTAGATTTCAAGAATGTAATATGTGTTTCGCATTTCTAATGGCTTATCTATTCAGAAGTATTTATCATTTTATCAGATAAATTTGTTCTTTCTGATCAGAGGGACTATACAAAGCAAAGAAACAAATTTTGCAATTATCTAACAAATATTCAAATATATATATATATATATATATATATATATATATATATATATATATATATATATATATATATATATATATATTAGATAAGTACAAGATCTAATTACATTTTATTTCGAAATGCATTTTAAGGAAATAAAATAACTCTCAATTATTATCATAGTAAAATAACAATATTTTAAGTAATTTAAAAAGTTAACTGAAATAAAACTGCTGATAATGAAACCAAGAAATTTATGCATAGTGAATCAGTTAATAAAAATGTAATAAATGCTCTTGAATTCAATACTATTTTTCTTTCAATTTTTATATATCATATCTATTTACGCGATTACAATTAAAATTAAAGCCTGAGATGTACGGAGAGATCCAAATCCCAAACGTGACATTGATGTTTCAAACAACAATCTTTTATTTCAGTAAAATGCCATTAGTATGTAATTTTATGAAGAGACACATTTACTTTATAGATAAATCACGTTTATTTTAATATATTTAAGAATAAAACTGTTTTGCCTACCTAAAGTTTGAGGAAAATTAGGATCCGTTTACAGAATATTTTTTTTTGTATATATTTCTCTATAAATCACAAGAAATAACTTCACTCTACTGGTAAAAAGTGTGATTAAACTTAGGTTGTGAAATTCTGATATTTATTTGTTGGGTGGTAAAAGTATGCAGCTTATATAGATATTCTCCGAATAAAAAAATCATTTTATCTAAGAGTGTTGAATTTATTTGCTATTCAATTAATTAAATCCCACAAATATTTACTAATTGAAATCACACAGATAATGTTAGATTTCAAGAATGTAATATGTGTTTCATATCTCACTCATAGATAAAAAAAATAAAAAAAGAATGGTGTTAATGTGGAGTCCTTCGCAGTACAAAACTCACAACCTAACGCGTCCTTACAATATTAAAAAAATGTCATTTTACATAACTTCAAATTATTAATAATTTTTAATTTTATGAGACTTCTACCCTTTTCTTCGCTGCATTAGAAAGAACTTTACTAAGTGCAGACAAGTTTTCTAATAATAACTATATTTTACATTTTATGTCTAATAATTTAATGCCTGTTATAAAAAAATAATTTCATGTTTTTAAATCCCTTGAATACCAAAAATTTCATGAAATTTCTAAAGAAATGCTCTTAAGACATTTAAATCAGATTTGGTACAAATTAATCCGAACATTTTTATGGGTAATAAATGACAGAAATCAGAAAAAAATTCAACATGTTTTGGAGAAAACAATCCATATTAAGGAATAATTCACTTACGTAGATTGATTAAAATCTTAAGATTAAATTCCTTTAAATCTAATTTATGTTTTTTCAATACAAAAATACTTTCAATTATTATCTTTTTAAATCTCCTCAATAAAATGAAGTTTTTAACACTTGATAAATATTCATACTTAATGAAATCTCGTTTAATACAAAAATTATGTGACTATTCGTTATTATAAACTAATGCTATAAATTACTTCTCTGAAAAAAATGTGAAATGAATACAAAGATTGATGTTTGAACTTTTAGTTGTTTGTAACGCATCAAAAAGTGTTCCAGAAAAGAAAAAGATAAGAAGAAAATTTTTAAGGAGATGTAAAAGGAAATTTAAATCCGTTATTTTTATATAATACACCTCATTCACATAAATACTATTATTTAAAAAAGTCATATTTTAATAAAAGTTTTATAACAATAAACATTTATAGAATCGTTTGGGTTTTTATTTAAATTAATGACTAACATTACGCCAGAGAACTAATGGTGACTACTATCAAATTATACACTTCCCGAATGACACATTAATTTCCACAAATTAAGCATTCCACAAAAGGAAACTTTTTTCTGAGAAAAAAGTCTATTAATTCCATAGTATAGATTATTGAGGAAAAAATGGGGAATTAAACTGTATACAATATTCAAATAATAAGAACAACAATAGTAATAAGCCATTAGCAAATGGCATACGCACTCATTTAGAAGCAAAATTACATATTTCGCTAAGTTTCCGAAAGGCAATTTCGTTCTTAATTCATTCGTGACTATAAATTTAAAGTTTCTTATATTCCAAGAATTATTATATGAAGCTTTTAGAGAATACTAAAAGCAAGTTAATTTCAGAGAGAAGTATAAGTAGTTGGATAAATTTAAAACATTGTTACATTTAAATAATTCAGTCTTTTAATGTGATGAATTATTTGAATATGCACAAAGATAAGTACTCTGATTTGGTATTTCGATATCTCAGCCAATTGCAATCAACTTTTTTCGCAGTTCGTTTGTGACAGATATTTACAATTATAAGTAAACTGGAAGTACATGTCAACTATGTAACTGAACTCAAATATTTCGTTATTGATGCTCTAGGATACCTAGAATCAAAGTATACATGATTTTCGTAAAAATTGTTTACATGAGGCATTTACCATTCGTTCCTTAAAAATCTAAAGTTTATCATACAACATTTTTGGTGAAAACATTTGATGTTACCATCGAGATTGCCATTGATTGCTCTTCGAGTACAGCCCTTCTGACATTGATGACCGAAGAGTATTTCCTTTTGCAGCTAAATCTAAACACTTTCTTATGACAATAGTCCATGTTATGTGTTTTTATTTATTATTAGACATTATATTCGGAATTTCGCTTTTATTACCAACTAGAAAATGAGCATGTGAAAATTTATAAAATGTTTATTAAAGAGATTCATTGGGAGGAGCCACTACTATATGACATCATATCAACTTGGGTAAAAGCATTGACCTTGTTTCTTTTCAAATGTAACCATAAGTTAAAATTTGAATATGTATTATTATGATGGTAAATTAATATTGTAACGATTTCTTTATGATGACGACAAAATGATTATCTCGAAATAAAGAAGATAAGTTTTTTTTCTTCTAAACAAGCAATTTTCTTATCGTTTTTAAAAATAACAGTAATAATTATTTCAGCGATTCAGACTAAATTAATCTATGTAGCTTTTATAATACAGAAGCTAATTATAGTGTCTTTCAGAGGTGGAAAATCGGATGTCCAACAAATTCTGCTTCTTTTTCAACTAATCTTCCTAACTTTATACTTCTTCAATATGAGCGCTGGAAGTTTCTAGAAACCAATGATATATCATCCCTTTTATTGCTGTTATCAATTCTAAACTTCGAAAATGTTAGCTTATGTTTTGTCGTCAAAAATATCACCAAACTGCTTATATTTTTCAAATTTACTCCTCAGCTGTGAAAATCACTACTTTTATAGAATAAGCTTTGTTTAGACATAATTTTACAAATTACGAAATATTAACTTACTAAAACAAGTAGTTTTAAAAAATATGAGACATCGATACAAATATTTAGATAATTCACATTTTTCGTAACAAAAATTTCTTGTTGGAGCTTTACAACTGAGCAAAGGCTTTCAATTAATGAAACTCAACTTAAGGGGTTACAGTTTAACGATCTCTATCTGATTAAAATCAAATATGTTTTGAATGTTTCAGATAGAATTTCAATTCTTTTTGTAATAATTCTTTTCAGAGCCTTAACACAATCACAAATTTAATAACTCTCATTGTCTATTCAAATAATAGACAATGTAATAGGCAACAATAGAAGTGATGCTTTTGTTCTTGAATTGAGACTAAGGTATATTAAAAGCATTTTCTGATGATAAATTGATACGCCTATTTTGTTAATTTCATACTTGATTTATAACAGGACTTATATTCTGTAAAATACTTTGGCTCAATTTCATTTGTTTCAGAATATATTTTTTCAGCAATTCCTATTTTTATGATTTCTTCTTAATTATTAAAAACAGTATGTAGTAAATAATCTAAAAAAAAATAGATTTTTGCATATTGTTGCGCCTTATTCTCCAATTGTCTGATGAAGTCAGACAAGGTCCATCAGACCATTGACCCTAAGGAAATCCAGGAAACAAAAAGGATATGAGTACATATCCTCCTTGGAAAGTACTAAACAGTCCTGGATGTGATTAGGAGAAGCCTGCCCAGTTTTACGTTTAGAGCAGACCTCAAAGAATTTCCTGCCTTTGAAATTCGTGAGAACCCTGGTGTGACTGCTAGCTAATTTAGAAATTGCGGTTCTAGAGGCTCTGTCACAATTGAGGGCGAATGAAGAGCCAGGTTCTTTGCCCATGTACCAGTAACGGTAGGGAGGAATCCTCCATCCTTTCGAAATTTTAGAATTAACTATAGAATGCTGTTTTAAAAAGTTAAGTGTTGAAGAAGAAGGATTATCGTAGTAACAGCCCTCCTTGTCGAGTCTATCCGCCTGCTCATTGCCGTATATGTCCACATGACAAGGAATCCATTGAAAATAAACTTCATGGGACTCCGCAATGAGCTTGAGAAGGATAGAACTACTAGTTTGATATCCAATTGCAACCAGTTGTGGAGGTATCGAAGAGGACTACTACTGTCTGAAAGAATCCATTGGTGCACAAAATCACCTTCATTAAGAATAGCTTCAAGACCTTGTTCAATTGCAATTAATTCACTTTTAAAGACCGAGGATGAATCAGGGTTGCGAAGGCTGATAGATAGTTTTTCTCTCGGTTTCTCAATGTAAATGCCACTACCAGCGTGGTCATCCAGTTTACTTCCAACCGTATCCGATTTTATGGGATAGTTGGGGCTCTTGTTAATGATCTCTAAGGCCAAATGTCTAAGATGAGCAGGAATAAAATCTTTCTTGTTGATCGGGGCAGTAAAATTGAAGTGGAAACGGACTCTGGGTAGTCCCTCTGAAGAATTCTGAGATTTCCTCATTCTATAATTTAGTAGATATCGATTAAATGTATTTTAATCAATAATTATGCATTCAAATTATTTTTGGGTGGAAAAACTAACATGAATGTTAATAGCAAAAACAAATATGTGAATCAGACTCTACAACTAATTTCAGATTCGTTTAATAAAAGCGAAAACCTAATTTATCGTTCTCCTAGTAAAAATATTTAGTTTTCTATTACGTTACGAAACTATAAGTGATTTTTCAATATTGTTATGCAACTCATAAGTAATTCTGATATATATAATACCTCATATTCTAATAATCTATTTATACCCCAGAAAAGATAAAAGAAATTCTAAAACTGAATACCCATAATATCATGAAAAGATTGCAGAAATTTGAAAGTGACATTTTTGCAATCTCATATGTCAGTAATGATTTCTTAGATCAAACGAAAAGGGATTCGTGAGTGAAATTCATGATGTTTTCATTATCCCTTTTATTCCTTTTGGTGGGCATCACAAAATTGCATCAAATTCCCGAAAGGAAAGTCATTTAATCTAATTTGTCTTTCTGTCTCAGATGCCTAGCACTTTCTTTAATACCTTAAATAGCTGATGTGCCACGCCTTCCTGTCCTGCTAGATACAAAAAGTTTTTGTTTACTTTTGCTTTTCTATTAACAGTGAACATTTATAGGGAAATGAAGTGAGATTGTTACTTTATTGGAAATAACAGCATGTTATTTTTCAAGTGCAATTTTTCCTAAGCTTTAGAACAAATGAGTTGATCTCATTCATTTAAAGAGTACTTTATTAATTAATAACGTAGTATCACTTAATGATCTCCTCAAAGCCATACTTTTTGTGATTGTTATCTGTGTATCAATATAATAAATAATTTTATTGATTTTTCAGTATCCATTTTAAATCATATTAAACATAACATTCCACATAAAATAGAAAAAATTATCTTATAGATTTTCTTGTTATAAATTTGCTTTTAGTTTTTTTATATTAATCACTGCCCGGATAGAAAAGAAAACGTTGATCTATTTGAAGTTGTAATTATTCGTTTACTGGTTTGTTACCTTATTCAACTATAAGCCTCGAAATTATTGAAAGTTTCATTTACTACAGTAATTCTCTCGTGGTGAATCATGAAAGTGAGGTACCAACTCCGATATCGTCCTCATGATTTGAACATGGTTATAAAATGTTAGAAATTTGGTTACATTGAGGGGTTTCAGTTTCGAGTAATAGACAGCCGGAAATGTATAACAGTAGCCTAATCGAAATTGTGATTAATATAATTTGCACAAGTAGATATGCTCATTTTTTAATGCTTTTTTTGGCATTAACTGCTAGAGGTTTTTCACGTCATTCTAATTGAAAATTCCCTTAAGCTATTGTAAATATTATAGAAACAACCTCACAATTATCAAATTAAAAAAAAGTTCCAGAAATTTAAGGTCGTTGATTCAGTCAACTGTATCGTTCACCGTTTCAATATTTTTTCACAAAGACTGGTAATTTACCCAGATTGGTTGGTTGGTATTTCAAAAAAAAAAAAAAAAAATTTTGGTTTGCTAATGCTAGTGCATATTGTTGAATCCAAAGTAATGTTTAGCCGATTTACTGTTACAACTTAAGTCTGTAGCATTTAAGAAAACATCGTCGAAATATGCAATTCAAAATTTAAAGTATTTCGTACGATGACCAAGGATGGTAAAACTTTTATGGTAAAATTTTTGCGTAAATTAGGTTAGCAATTAAAATTTGATTTACTTTTCATAATCGAGGATTATTAATTTATTTCTTACCACTTTATTAATATCATATTTGATAAAGCTCTTCAGAAGACACTTTTCATTTTCAAGTGAAATTATTTCAGCATCATGAAATTAAAATTAATCGATATATAATTAAATTGATAAATATTTTTATCATATAATTTTTTTTCCCATTTTTTTACTGCTTTTATTTTAAATAATCAATACTGATTCCTATGTACTAATATACAATAATCAATACTGATTCCTATGTACTAATATACAATAATCAATACTGATTCCTATGTACTAATATACAATAATCAATACTGATTCCTATGTACTAATATAGACTTAGAAAAATAATAATTATTTAAGAAATGCATTTTCACTATTCCACTATAGAAAAACATTGATGCTAGAAGGTTACACATGAATCATGCATGATGCTAGAAGAAGACACATGAATCACCCATGATGCTAGAAGATTGTACATGAATCACACATGATGCTAGAAGAATACACATGAATCGCACATGATGCTAGAAGATTACACATGAATCACACATGATGCTAGAAGATTAAACATGGATTACACATGATGCTAGAAGATTACACATGAATCACTGAGTGTGTACTGTTAAAATATAATATTAGGAATATTTAGTATGGTATTCAAAAAGTATGTAATTGCCTAACGTGACAGGTTCGACTGTAATTTATTTTACTATTGTTAGAAAACTAAATTATTAATAATTTTTCATATTGTTTCCTAAGAAATGGCAATCTAATGAATCAGGTTTTTATAAGTAAGCGGTACATTTTATATAATTTGTTTGAATGCATAATAAGGAGTATAATTTAAACATTTCCTACATGCATCAATTTTTTATTTTCTTTTTATAGTTAAAAAAAATCATTATTATATTTTTCAATATTTACGCTGTGCTTTCAATTCAAGTTTTTATCTTAACGTAAAATATCTATCCTACATTACGTAAAAATATTTTCTTTTTTTAAGGAATCAAAATAATTTTCAATTAATATTTACAACACTCTGGGTATAGATGCGTAAATGGATGTTGACAACTGTTATACTATTTCGCTTCAAGCAATTGTCCAGACAAGTTTAAATTACAGTTAGAAAGATGTGATGTTAATTAACAGTCATGCATTTCATTTACAATCCGGACTGAAATCTAACGGAGAAATAGTTGGATAAGAATAATAATTTAAATATATTTATTTTCATCTAAAAAATTCATTTTGTTTTTCCTGAAATATTTTTGTTTTAAAAATAACGTGATATTACTTGTATATTATGATTTTAATGTGTGTGCTGTGGAGTTTCATAAAACTAATCTTTATTGTTTTAAATTAAATTAAAAAGCGTTTGGAGATCAGTATAATTTTAAATTATTTAATTGTGTGCGAACACGTTTAATACAATTTGTACAAGAAAATTTGTAATTGTGGTTAGTAAAATCAATCAACTATATAATATGCTAATGTTTTTAAATAGATCTAAATAACACAAAATAAAAAATAAAAAATTTTAATAAAAAATTAGAATTCCTAAACATATTCTTTTAAATATTTTCGAATATAAAAATTTCCCATTTTAAAATATAAGTAATGATTATATTTTAAAACAGTAGATTATAAAAAGATATTTATAAAAGCTTTTCTAATAATACTTGAATAACGAAACACTTGAATGTGGGTTTTATTCTTTATTCATTTATTAAAAATCAATCTTCGTAAAAGCTTTAATGTAATATTACTTTATTAATTTTTAAAAATACTTGTAAACAATTTAGTTAAATCTTTTAAATATTTTAGCTTGGCATATTCTAAATAATATATTGTTACTATTATTATACAATAATTTAAATTAATGCATATCATTGATAACAAAATATGTAATCAAGTTTCAAAAAATTCAATCACTGGAAATTAAATGAAACTAAATTTGATTCTAATCAAAATGTTCATATTATTTGAAAGAATGTTATTTAATAATCATTTAAAGTTATTTTTAGCAGATACGGTTCATTTTTATAATGGTGTCTACATTTAAAATTATGTTGCTTTCAAAACATTTGTAGCTTTCAAAACATTATGTAAAACAAATATAAAGAATTTTAATTACCTTTTGATTTTTAATTAGTTTTGAAGGAGAAAGCTTGAAAAGAGAGATCTTTTTTTTTCATTACAACCATGATGGGAAAGCATGATCAAAATAGATACTGAAAGAAGATATATGTGTGAAAGCGATATATTGACTTGACAGAAACAATTGTTTAACAACGTCTGCTCTTGTCAGATTTAAAGAATGAAAATAGAGTCCGTGAGAAAACTCAAGTTGGACAAAAAAATAAAAATAAAATAAATTTCCCATGTTTTATAAAAGAAAAGAATTCATATAAAAAATTACTAACAGTAAGCAAATTTAATACAAAATAGTGAAATTTTATGAATTATTCACTTTTGTTAGATATTAAGCATAAATTTTCTTGGAAATACCCTGTTATTTTTAAAGATACAAATACACAATGAATCATAACGTCATGGTAAAAAAAATTCTTTTTGATTAAATTTACAACAGAGAGAGAGAGAAAATTGTGAAGTTAATGATATTATTTACTTCAATTTTCTATTGATTTCATCTAAAATATTAAAATTAATTTAAGATTACATCATTATCAAACTAAGAAGCTTTCAATTACAAAAATAGAAGTAAAAAAAAAGTAAACTCGTTGAGTTAATTACATTCAAAGGACATTTTAATAAAATGTCCTTTTCTTCAGATGTATTATAAATTTAAAGATGATTTGGTTTGGTTTGTTTGTCACTCAACGGTCAGTTTTTGCGCACGAAGGCAAATTAGACCTCAACCTACGGTTTAAAGTGGATTATGAACCACTACAAACATCCATGACGAAGGTGGGATTCAAACCCACAAACTGTTGAACCGAAGGCAATCGAAATTTAAAGAAGATTGAGATTAAATCTTTATATAGGGAATTACAATGATATTGAATATTAAGCAAAATTTTTTATATAATACTTTAATTCTCTTTTTTTCACTAAGCATAATGTTATTACAATTACAAAATGCTAAAATATTTTTTTAAAATCACGAATTTGTAAAAAAGAGAAACTAAAATAAACATTGGTCATAGAAAAAATGTTTACAAAAATTATATGATTATTGATAAAAATAAAATTCAATGAATTCTAAGACTAAAACCATTAGCCATATAGCGACATTTTTTTAATCAATATAAGTCGGTTAATATTTTCTTTACACTTTTTATCTTTCACAGAGTAATTAATTCTTTGTATCCGAAAGCTACATCTATATATAATAAATAACTAATTCTTTCTATAAATAAAGAAATAAACTCCTATCCTTACAGTAATATTTTTCTTTGTCTCTTATTTAAAATTAACTTTATATCTTAGTGGTACTTTTTTTGAAAAATATCACTAAGATATACAGACCATACATTTTAAATAAGAATTGCGTTTCGTAAACATAATTCTAATGATCCATCTAAATTTATTATTTATTTAGTTATCATCTTTTACTTTCTATATTTATTGTCTACATTTTATTATCAATCATAAAGGCTTTAAAAACTATTTAAATAATTTACCAAAGTATAAATATGTTTGAAAAGACCCCAGGTAATTTAATTTAAATCTTATTACAAATAATGTATGTCAATAATTAATTAAATGAGGTTTTCTATTAGAATTTTGTGAATGCTAAAAAATGAATATTTTGATACAGTTAAGTTTTAATTATTCAATGCTTCGTTTAAAAAATACTAAATGTATTTTAATTAACCATTTAATTAGATTATCACTTGCAAAATATCATTTTTTAAATCTAATACAATAATATATATATATATATATATATATATATATATATATATATATATATATATATATATATATATATATATATATATATATATATATATATATATATATATAAATTATATGATTATTGATAAAAATAAAATTCAATGAATTCTAAGACTAAAACCATTAGCCATATAGCGACATTTTATATATATAAATAAATAATAATAATAATATATATATATATATATATAAAGGCAATTATTTAATTCAATTAAAAATTCCTATTTTTATTTCATTTAATTACGTTAGTTAACGCAGTAAGTAAACGTGATTTGACAAAATATTTTCTGAACATCACTGAGCATCTTCATAGAGATAAAGTTTTCACAAATATTAAGTTGTATTCAAATTTTGCAAATGAAGAAGCATTGAAAATATCAGACTTCTTCCCAAAAAAGTGCATACAGGAAACAAAGTTAGGCTTCATCACACGATATTTAACATACGTTAGTATTGTACAGATGGTATTAACACATTTTTAGAACGATTTTGGGGTCATTTAATTAATGCGTAAAATAAAATTATTTATTTTAATTATTGCATGTCATAGCATTTTTTCTGGACTAAAAGACTGTATCTTAATTTCCATGATGGAAGAGCTTTTCGTAAAATTTCCAGGGATATTGCTTTCCATTCCACTTCCATTATTTTCCAGAGTCCATCTATCGTGGTGGGTTTGCGTTTAAAATTTTAACAGAACAAAGGCACAATAGGTGAAACGTCAAGAAATTTCGTAGGAATTTGTTGAAAAGGTATATATGCAATACCTGTATATTAGTCTTCATTTATTCAAGGAATACAGTGGTAGTTTTCGAAGTATTACTTGTAGCTTTGTCTTTATAAAGTTTCACTCTTTGAAAGTCATTGGGATAAAGAAGGGGAATTTCTTTTGCAATTATTGGACGTAAAACCTTCTTCTGATAGTAAGGTGAGTTGATTTTAATATTTTTTCCACTCTTCTTACTCTTGATTTCTCAGTGTAGAAGAAACCTGTGACAATCATAAACTATTTACTGAAACTTTCTTTACATTGACGGAAACGGGTTTGTACTTTTTTCTCATCGTTTTCTATAGTAAAAGGACCTTGTTTGTTACAGTCATTTAGGTAAACCCATGCTTCATCAAGGGTAACAATGTATTTCCATTTATCTCCTGCTAAATGGTTTTCATTCAGGATTCTACAAAATGATTTACGTTGAGCCACATGTCTCGGCAAAAGCTGGTGAGCATTATGCTTTTTAGCTTTTTTTTAAATTTGTAAATCTTGGTTTATTGTTTTATATATTGTTGCTACAGATGTATCTAAATACTTTGCAATTTATTTTAGTGTTGGTGAATTTTCTCTTGTTACCAGAGATTTAACTTTAGAAACATTTGAAACAGTACGTACCTTTTACGGATATTTGTTTGGAGTCTTCTTTCCTTGTAAGAATAATGAAAGACGATTTTCACCTCTCCAATTAACAATGTAGCTTATTTTGCAATTAGAAATTTTAATACCATACATTTTACAACATTTTTTTAGTTCTGCAATAAGAATGTTTCTCTTCGGAAAGCGCGAAAACACATCCTTCAATCCACAGCTTGTTTACATGCGATATTTTGAAAGAAGTAGAAATCTAAAAGTAGCAGACGATATTTCTCATTTCAAATAATAAGCTGTTGCCAAAAACGTTTATTCAAAAACATTTACTTTTTTTACATTCTTTATCGAAATCGTTCTAGAAATGTGTTAATACTCTCTGTATTTTACAACTTTCACTTTTTCCATGATAAGCTCAAGCTGAATTTTATATATAAGATTTGAAAGACAGGATATCTATAAAAATAATTTCTTTAAGTAATTAATTAAAGTAATATGATGTAAAAAAAAATTTCATGGTCATATTATGTGGCCATTTTATAAAATTTCTGCTCTTTCAATATTTATTTTCACCTTTTTGATAAAATTTTATTTATTGTTACTTATATTTGTATAATTTTCTGACAAACAGAAATGAAAAAATATTAATTTTGTTTCTGTATCTTTTTATTAACTGACTATATTTATTTTATTACGTCTTATTTAAAAGTAGCATTGATAATATAATCAGAAATATTATATAATCAGCATGATAATATAATCAGATGATAATATAATATAATCAGCATTGATAATATAATCAGAAAACATGTGAATGTAATTTTTAAACCCACCGAAAGAATGTAATAACTGTAATTAATAATGATTGTCTGAAGCAATCGAAATTAGCTTTTCATCTGTTAGATTAAATGTGCACTGCATGAAATATCTTTATAAAAACAAGAAATCTATTTTCTTTTATTTATTAGAAATTATAAAAAAACACGTCATAGTTTAAGATATTAAGCAAAAATATTTTTTACGTCAGTCAATATTCCCTGTAACTGTATCACATTATAAATACATAGTATGAACATATATCTTTTAGTATGGATTTTGCAACATTCAAAACCCAAACACTTTAAATTATTGTTTAATTTAAAGTTCTTAATTTTTACAACACGATTGCAGATATTTACTTTATTTGTCTTAAAAATGTAATCTAGAAAACACATAAACATATATCTACAAAAGAATCTTACTCTGGTATACGTGTCTTAATTTTACATAAAGGAAAACCGAAATTCACCAATTAATATAAATAGAAAAGTCCTTAAAAATAAAATAAGGGATTTTCATTAAATGCTACGAAGTACATTGTTAAATATATGATTTAATTATAACAAAACATTTTTGGAAATTCTTACAACTTTTCTTCGATATAAAATACAAAAGTAAAGTAAAGCTTAAACAATAAAGTTGATTCATTCTTTTGAAGTAAGTAAACATAGCAGAAAAAAGTATTTTCCATTACAACTATTTCTTTTACAAAAACGTTTTATAATTTAAGTTAGAAGATGATATCAAAATAATTTAAATGAAAATAATGTTAAAACTGAATAAAAAAAAAATTCCCTAGCATCATTCGGCATAAAATATTTTGACGTTAAGTGATTCTAACTATATTTCTTTTATGACTTATTGTAGAATATTTTAGGAATAGTAAATAATTGTTTATTTAAATAATGAAAGACATAAAGACATCAGCTTCTTTTATTAAAACATAAAATATCTTTTGATTTTATTATACATGGCTTCCAAAAGTTAAGAAATGACTAATTTTTTGCTAATAGTTTTCAAATAAATAAATGTAGAAGCACCAAATTTGAATGGTATGTGCACAAATAGGCATGTATTGGTCGCAAAATAGAAGATAACAATATTGACTTTTCATGCTATCAATTAAACACAGATTAAGTTGTATTCGGCTTTCCTATAGAACTTGGAGTAGGACTTAAGGCAGCAACTTGTCTACCAATATAGTGTTACAGGTGCTATATATAGGATTCAAGTCTGGAGATAGAGCTGGTCAAGGCATTCCCTCCAAATTCAGAACATCAATATATTTCTCAACAAATGCAACTTGACAAGGTCATGCGTTACCATTTATTAGAATGATATCATTGCTAATTGTATCGGCATATGAGTGGACATATGAATCAAGGATCTCATCCCGATTATCTCTTACAAGTAAGAGTTCTTCCCTGGAATACATGCAAGTCAGTGTGACCACAGAGGGAGATAATTGCCCAAACCACCATGATAATTGTGCCCCTCCAAAGTGTTGGATTGATAGTATCTGATGCTTTGTTCAGTCCAGATCAGTACACGTCCTAAATCACTCTCTCGTGGAAATCTGGACTTGTCTGTACAAAATACTGCAGCACATCGCTTACTATTCCAAGAAACTTATTTTCTTGTCCAAGATAAAAGGACTCTTCTATGTTGTCCAGTGAAGAGGACACATACAACTATTTGCCTTGTATGGAGATCTGCATAGAGAAGACGTCTTCGCACTGTACTAAAGGATATTCTTTTCCCTGATGCTACAGTATGATCTGCAACAAGTTGAGGTACCGAAATACTCATTCCCCTCTGGCCGAAAGAGTTATAAAACGGTTTTCTGAAGGTATTGTAGCAGATAATCACCGGAACATATCTTTTGGGCACAGATGCTTCTGTTTGGTATTGATTCCAGTGACTGTGGGCCACACTACTAAACACATAAAGCATATAGTAGTATTAGCCTGTGACATCCCCATTTCCATCTCCTAGAGCACCCACATAGTTAACAAATTGAAAAAAGCGCATTTCTCTTAGATAATGTGGTACCCTATCAACTATTGTCAACAAATGTACTATCAAAAATGGAAAATTAACAAAAGCTACACGAGTAATTATGAAAGTCTAATGCTTGTATGACTTTCCTCCATTCATGCATACCTGTTTTTTTTTCTATAAAAAGTGACAGTTTCTGTTTTTGCATAAGTTCGTTTTTATAATTTATATAAACTGTAAATTTTATTAATTTAACTATAAATTTTAAAGAGGCAGTAAAGTAAATACCAGCAGAGGTCTCTGTACCTAACCCTGAAAGAGTTTTACCAGATTTGATGGACCCGCTAGAGAGAAACGAAAACGGAACATAATACATACAAGACTATACAATTATGCTTGCTATCATATGGAGACACTAAAAATTATTACATTTATACAGTAAAGAGGGTAGTAAAGTATACTATTTTACACAAATTGGATTGCAATTGAGAGATAATATGGGGATACGTAAGAAGCATTCAAAATAGGTATATGACAAAATGCATGGCAGGATGTGGTAAGACAGGCATATAAAATACAAATCAAATTGCATGCATATAAGAAATAAAGAAAATAAATGGAAAAACAAAAGGAATATAATGATAAAACAGAATTGAATACATATACCTGCATTTACTGCAAATTGATGAGGTAATAATGATTAATGAATAATTAATGCATTTAGTATATGGATTTGGTTGTTTCGTGTATCGGCTCAAGGTAAGTTAGGTCATATGAAATTCTAAGCTATATATACACAAATTTTAGATAGGTTATACATAATGCATTAAAATAATTCAATACAACATGATAATAATTGTGATTAAGTAATTAAGAGCGCTGGAATGATGGTGATAAAATACCAAACAATTAATAATGAACTATATACAAGGAGATGAAAAACAGGCGAAATGTTACAGGTAGAGAGAAAAATGTCTGAATGTAGAATATGAGAGAGATGGAGAATGCGGATTTTACGGCTCATCATCTTCCAGGTGAAGTCTATCACCGTCACGGGCATCATTATCCTCCTATTCCTCTGGAATTATTAAGTCCCTATATTCAAGGAGAAAGTTTAGATGGTTAAAAATTTTTAGTTTTGCTGCCTTATTGATGGTGATGTTTTTGAGCCAGACACTTTTTAGATTGTCACTGGGGGTAGTAAAGTGCCAGGAACTCGTGATGGGGCATGTTGTAGCGTAATGTATTGGAGTACCTTCTTCTCCACATGCACAGCTATCAGTGGGCTGTACTCCTATTCTATGCAGGTAACTTGGAAATGGGCCATGTCCCGTTACAAAAATCGTTATTTGTCTTGGCCAGCACTGTTGGTTCAAATTCATTTTTGGCTAAATGGAGTATACTGGGCGTCCGGTGGTATTCTGATCCCACAGAGTTTGCCAATCCTGAATTAATGCAATTTTCCTGATCCTTTTGAAGTAAGACCGAGGAAAAGGGAGTTGGATTACCGTTCATCTGAAGAAGCATCAGTTTTTGCTAGGCGGTCTGCTATTTCGTTTCCTTTAAATCCTACATGAGCCTTTATCCAGCAGAGGGAGGTGTTTTGTTGCTTGTTAAGTTCCTCTTGAATTTGCCTGGCTAAAGGACTGATTGCTTTCGGATTGCCAATCAATGCCAAAATTGATGGAGTAAATCCTGTGGTGCTGCCATCTATCGGAGGATTTGAATATCAAAAGTCGTTATTTCACCTTTATGATGCTCTGATTAAACGAAAGACGCTCCCAATTGACTTAAATTCGCATAGCCAAGCCATAGTGAGTTTGGCTTGTCCAAGTGTGTGTGTGTGTCATCAATAACAACAACATAAATTTTAATACTTGTATCATATTTTATGGTAAACTTCGAAAGACATACCGTTTCTTAACTTTGGAAGGGCAAAGTATTTTTTAGTTTCCATTATATTTTATTATGAGAAATTAGGTAAAAATTTCTTTATTTAATTAATTAATTAAAGCAAACAAATCTTATTTAGAATTTTTTTCTTTAAAGTATAGAAATACTTCAATATTTAAGTCCATTTTTGTTAAAAAGTGATATCCTTAAATATATATAACAAAATTGAATTAAAATCAACTAAATGTTCCCCGGGAAATAGCAATTAAACATAAATATAAAAAAACGTTTATGAGGATGACTAAATATTTTATAGAGATGCTAGAATATTAAACGCGCAGTTATAAGTTATTAACTTAGTTTTTTTCAAAATCATTCCTCCAACCTCTATATCATTAAATGTTACATATATAGACTATCAATATAACAACTCAAATGAACAAAAAAATGGGTATTTTTATACAAATAAAGTAAATTTACAACAAAGCAAAAAGTATATCAGAGGGTTCAGCTCATTTTTTTTTTCAATATGTCACAATTCAGAACTTAGAAAATTTTGTATTCCAGTATACTGAATATCTCAAATATAAGAATGGACACACAACTATTAACTCCTGTACGTTTAATCATATTTTAATTTTTCCATTATATTTTACATTCAAGTAACTGAAACATTTATTTTATTATTCAATGAACTTTTTTTACCTCTGATTATCGCCTATTTGCCTGCTTTGGTTTTCACTTAGAATTTCACGTGAGAAAATTATTAAATTGGGTATTATATATATATAGCAAACTTTTCTTACCAAATATAATCACATTCATCCCAAAAAATCTTATATTCAATATCGAAAAAAGAAAAACTCGCATTCTTATTTTTTAACCTAACAAAACTTTTTATTTCGTAACACACAAATTTTACATTTCTTTTCTTAAGATAATGTGATTACTGATTCTCCTTTTTATTTTCAATTATAATTTATAGATTATTCTTTTCTTTATAGTTTTTGAGCGCATTTGGGAATCTTGTACGTTTATATCATACTAGTTTAAAGTTTTGCTTTCATCAATATATATATATATATATATATACACTTTAATCTGACTTACAGCCACTTGGCCTACGGAAAAATTCAGGCTTGGTGAAATATTTTTCAAAACTTTTCAGCTATGGGTGTCAGAATAGAACTGAGTATCTGTGAGTGTGGAACAATAACCAAAGATTAAAAAAGAATAGCCCTTTTAGTTACGCCTATTCTAACAATTTTATAATAAGGTTCTGCAGCATAGTCTAAAACACTGCATCGACCCCACGGGGGGACTCTCTGGCATCTTTTTTCATACAGAACTTTCCTCCAGACCATAAGAAATCAGATCCTCCGGCCATGTTAAGACAATTAGCTCTTGAAAAGATAAATATTATCTCAGAGGAAGTTATGCTCACACACACATTTATACTGATGGAAGCAGAGATGAGCGGGACTGTTCCGGTAGTGGAATATTTATCTCTTCTGACAATATCTCTGTAAAACTTAAGACGAGAAATGCAGATGGTTGTTTTGTCTTTAGAAGTGAGCTGATCGCCATTGACACAGGGCCCAGTTGGGTTTCGTCTTCTCCCGGTACTCCGGACATTTGGATTCTATAGGACAGTCGAAGTTCCATTCAACACCTGTCTAATTGGCACAAAGTGGGAGATGAAACTAGCGTGGCGATTCTCGACAAGCTGAAGCAATTTTCTTCCTCTCGGGAAATACATCTTCAATGGGTACTCTCTCATGTGGATATTTTCGGCAATGAGACTGCGAACGCCTTGGTAAAAACATGGTTCTGCTGAGCCTTTGTTACTCCTGACTCTCAGATCTACCTTGAACTGTTTTCAAAGGCAAAACAGATTGATAGAATTATTTGGACCATCCCACCAGTGCATCAGTGGTATAGGGGATGATATCCGGGGGGTGCTCTGTCACTTCAATGTTGTAGAAGTGACAAAACGGCCATAAGTAGATTGATCACCGGCCACCTCAGATCGCTGTCTTTTTCTAACGGTGTAAAAATCTTCCCGATCTGCACCAAGTGCAATATTAACCAAGCTTCTCCCGACCACATTTTGGATTGTTTAGGGCTTTATCGGGAGGATATGTATCTAAGACCGTTATTCATTTTAGATTTTTTAATAATTAGTGGTGGATTCATGGATCTGGTTTAGCTTTGCGGACCAATTGGAGGTTTGAAACAACAGCAACAACAACACGCACGCACACACGCCAAGCTGGCAGCCAAATTGTTAGCGCTCTTACCTTCGGTTCAACAGTTCGTGGGTTTGAATCCCACCTTGAGCATGGATGTTTGTAAAGGTTCGGAATCCATTTTAAGCCGTAGGTCCCGGTTCTAATTAGCCCTCGTGTGCAAAAATTGACCGTTGAGCGACAAACAAACAAAGCACGCACACACGTACACACACACACACGTTACACACACACACGTTACACACACACACGTTACACACACACGTACACACACACACACGTCACACACACACACGTACACACACACACGTCACACACACACACGTACACACACGTACACACACACACACGTCACACACGTACACACACACACACGTCACACACACACACGACACACAAACACACACCAACACACACACACACACGTACACACACACACACGTCACACAGACACACACGTACACACACACACACACGTACACACACACACACGTACACACACACACACGTACACACACACATACACACACACGTACACACACACACGTACACACACACATACACACACACGTACACACACACGTACACACACACACGTACACACACATACACACACACACACGTACACACACACACACACACACGTACACACACACACACGCACACACACACACACGCGCGCGTACACACACACACACGCGCGCGTACACACACACACACGCGCGTACACACACACACACACGCGTACACACACACACACATATATATATATATATATATATTTATAAAGATATATACGAATATATATATTTAAATCAAATATTTTTTAATTACGATATTCAAAATTAGATAATCTAAATTGTTTTATTAATGCAAAATAAATAAATTTTATTGATTGTTAAAATGATCCGAAAATTTTATATATAATTCAAATAAATATATTTTGTAAGAAGGTCCAGATTATAGAGCGTAAATATATGCTGAATGTATGAGTTTGAATAGTATTCACAATTCTTAAAGCCAAGTTCGAGCTTTTAAACTGTTCTGCATTTAGATGCAAATCAAGAAAAAGACCTAACACATTGTACACGCTTCATTTATACTGTATTCAATAAACTTAATTAATTAATCAATGCAATGTAAATAGAAAAGTAAAAACATCCCTTCAATATGTAACTTGAATTTTGACATAAGGTGTAACTTTCGATTATATATTTTTGCTAGTATGTGCTTGCTTAAACTCAAAATTTTATAAACACTTCTGAAGTTAAGTAAATGACACTTCTTCAATAAAGCATTTCTGATACGTAGTCTTAAGAAATAGCAGAGGCATGAGGTTTCCATCTTAAACCTTGAATAATTCACTTATGAATTGAATGCGTTATTTAAATATTTCATGTTTTGTTTAATTTTAAAAAAATCTAATTTCTTATGAAACTTTAAAGGACATCATGTTTAGAGTTTATTTTTTGCCTTACTATTTATGTAAACAAAAAAAAGATTTTTAAAACTCTTTATTAGGTTGGGGAATAAGTCCGAAGCATTTTTACCAAATACTTTTATTTAAAGAAAAAACAATAATTATATCAATAATTTAATCAATTATATATTCGCCGTGGCTGTTTACAACCTCTTCCCACCTCTTGACCCATTTGTTGATGCCGTTCCGCCAAAAATCGATTGGTCTGGCGTCAAAGAAGTTGTTGAACCAGTTTTTAAGGACCTCTTTGTTGATGAAAGCAACGCCCTTCATACGGTTTTACAAAGAGCAGAAAAAATGGTAATCGATCAATGCAAGGTCCGGAGAATATGGCGGATGCCGTAGGATCTCCCATTCGAGCTCTTGGAGTGTGGCTTTGACGACTAGTGCAATATGGGGCCTTGCATTATCGTGAAGAAGTATGGTTTGACGACGTCGATCAAGTCTTTTCCGTTGAATAGCCCCATTCATTCGGCGTATCTGGGTAATGTAGAGCTCCTTGTTGACTGGCATACTTTTTGAGCATTTCCCACTGTACCAAGGGGTCCTTGAAAATTGGCTCAACAACTTCTTAGACACCAGGCCAGGCGATTTTTGGCGCAATGGCATCAACAAATGGATTGAGAGGTGGAAAGAGTTTGTAAACAGCAGCAGCGAATGTATAATTGATTATCTTATTGATATAATTATTGTTTCTTGTATAAATAAAAGTCTTTCGTAAAACTTCTACTAACTTATTCCCCAAACTAATATAATATTTAAATTTTAAGAAATCTTTTATATTTTGAGCTATTACTTTACACTATAATCATATTATCTACATTTCAAAATTTAATTAAAACCACGGTATTTTCGGATAACTACCTCAGTTATGATAGTCAGAAATGGCTGTTCAAAATAATAGTTAATCCTATTCCTATTGAGCGTGCTTTTAATATACAGTATATATAAATTTTTTGATTATGCTTATTTTTAAAATGCTTAGACATCTAAATTTTCAATGAAAATAATTTTGTAGAATTTATAAAAGTAATTATTTTACACACAATTTAAAAAAAATTATCATAAAATTCTCGTGTAATTTTATTAATGTATATTGTTATGTTTATTTATTCAGTAGACATTTCAAATGTGCACCTTCCAAACTTTATTAAATTTGATCTAGATTTCTTTTCTGCAGATCAATACATTCATCGAGTAAATTTTATTCACATTCATTGAATAGCTTCATTAATAAATCCGGTTAAATAAAATAAATAAAAGTATTTATCAAACTAAATTAAATCCAAAATATTTATTTGATTGACTGTCAACAAGTATAATTTGCTTCTAAATAGAAATTATTATTTTTTATATTTGGTAATCAAATTAAGTTAAAAGTATGATTCTTTTACAGACATGTACAATTATTGAACTGATAGTAAACAGCACATCAGATACTAAAGAATTTGAATATAAAACCATAAATATATTAAAATAAGTAAGAGAAACCCAAATTTTCATAATTAATTTTTAATAAATATATTTAAAGTTTTCAACAATTTAATCATTTTATTAATTAGTTCTAAAATTATATGTGGAATATCTTTGTTAATGAATTAACAATTCTATTCCATGATTAATCTTAAAATTTAATTTATGGAATTTTATTTGTTAATATAAAAAGGAACACTAAGGTATAATAAACTTAGATGTGATGAGTTGCCATTTAAATTTTTAAATTTAGAATTATACTTATATATCTTACACCTTTATATGTATTATTTTATTCATATAACATTTGAAGCTACTTCACAAAACATTGTTGAATAAATATTTGCAAATTATAGTCATAATTCTGTTTTTGTATAGAATATTAATTCAAGTTTCATAAATTCATTTGTAAAAGAATATGTATTTGCAATGAAATAGGTATTCTATCATAGAATTTTCTTATTTTTCAATTTTTATTATTGAATTAAATTTTTTTATCTTTAAAGAACTTCAAATTTTTTCACTGTTACGATATGTATTTTTGGTTATCAACATTTCTAATCATTTCATGTAATTAAAACTCTAAAAGTTAAAAGTAGATAAAAAATTTTAATGTAAAGCAATTTTGCTCTTTACGTAATTACTTTATTTATTGGGAAATTAATAACATTTGAAATAAATTGTTTGATAGCAATTTTAATTAAATTTAACTATTCGATTTCATGAACTTATTGCTATTGTAAATGACCATTATAGTCTTGTACTGTATGGTTTTATTTAAGTACAATGAAATATAAATAATGATGATAATAATGACTTTTCAGAGGGGGGTGCTATTTAAGAGAGAGAGTGCCAATCAAATAGATTGAACTAAAAATATTCCCATTAAAATAATTAATGGCTTCATATAAAGTGTACAGTGATTGTAATTATTTTTCAAGAGCATACAGAGTGAATATAATTTTTGGATGTTCGTATTAATAAATTTTTACATACTGACATAAATATTTTATAATACTAACTTTCTCCTTTTATAAAAAACATACATTTTTAACAAAGTATATGAACTTTAAAATAAATGCTAAAATCTGCGTTTTGAAACGTTATTATCCACTATAGTGTGAATTATATTTAAATGTGCCTTACAATAGGTTGTTTATAAATGTCTAATAGATTTGTTAAGCATTTATGACAAGTCAACAAACTACATAATTACTAGTTTTTGTAAATTTATGCTTTGAGTAATAAAGTATTTTCGATCAGAGTGTTGAGGTCTGAAATTTATATTATATATTATGATTTAATTTTCATTTTTATCAGGATATTTCAACCAGATATTTAGTATTTAATCAATATTTTTTACAATTAAATAATAGTGTTTAAGTTATAAAAAATTTTAGATTATATTACCTTATCTTATCTTTTAGTTTTTCTATAGTTAACAGAGCAATACACTTAAGTTGAAAATAATAACAAATTGTCCCATTTATTTTGGTTTGGCGATAAGTTTTCCTGTATTTCTCTGTTGTAAATTTTTATATGAATTTTTTAAGTAATTATTAATGTGAATAGATACATTTTTATTATATTGTTGCTATCATAATAAAAAATGAAATCATAATTAATTATTCATATCAGTTATTTTTAAGTTTTTATTTGTATGAAATAACACATTTTTCTTTCATTGTTATATACTAATTATGGAAAAATAAAGTTATAATAAATGATAATGGACTTTAAGAAATAATAATAGTAGTAAAAATATTGAAATGCCAACATTTCACATAAAATACTTTAAATCATGATTTTCAAATTATTCTTTATTTGTAAAAATAAAGTCACAGTTAAAAGACATTTATGATGTTTTTCGTACTTTAAGCAATAGAAAGGCCTAACATATTCAATAAACTAAAGAAATTATTTAACATGACTTGTTATTGTATTATTGACTTGTAATGATTTCTTAAACATAATCGTTTGTTTGTCTTGAACAGTTTAATCAAAATTATTGCTAAATATTTTATTTTAATCTAATTTTATACAAAGTTAAGTATTTTAATGATATGTATTACAAATATTCTAAATAATATTAAATTATCAATATATATTTTAAATATCATTTTGTTAGTAATTTACTGTTGACAAGAGTTAAATCAAAATACAACAGTTTATTAGATTAGATTTTGAAAATTATATTTATATTTATCTGCTAGAGCACGCGTATAAATTATCATACAGTCCTTTTTCTGTAGTATTTGCATTTTTTGCATTCTTATTGTTTTAAAACCCTAGTAAAAAACTAGAAATTATCAAATTCTTCTAAACTATTATATTGTCAAAAGAAAATAAGAAAAATATGATTTAATCATACCATTTATGTTACAATTTTTTATCTTCTATTTTATTTCTGAAAACTGATTGAAAAATAAATATTTTTCCATTTTCTTGACACTTTTTTTAGTACTTTTTCTTAAACCACTGTAAGCTAGCAACCTCATACATTTTGTATACCCTTATAAATTAAGAAAGAAAAAGGAATCTGAAAGACAGAGCTTTTTAAAGTGTAATGGAATTCGTTTCAGATAAGAAAATGTCTACCGACTTCAACTTCTCAAAATTCGATATTTAGCAGAACGTTAAAAAAAACTTTTTTCCAAGCACACATTAATCCTTTGGTTTCCATGAGGTAGGTTTGAAAACAATACTGGAAAATAATACTATAGGAAAATAGATGTGAAATCTTCAGTTCTTTATTAGGAATAAAAATAACTCTATTTTGATCTATAAATAAGAAATAAACAGACTTAGATTATTATGAGTTCATAAAATCGATTATTTTGTTTCAAATCATGTCTAATGAATTAAAATAAATATCAATCAAACAAATATTTTGAAGTTAAGAATTATTTTGTAAGATATTTATTAATATGAAGAAATTTTATTAGATTCATGGTTCTTAAATATAAACCTTACTTTGATTTTAAGATATCTGCACACACTTCCAAAAGTTAAGCACGAAGATGTAAAATTCAAAAAATCAACAAATACTGCTTTGATTGACTCAAAATTCAGCAGGAAAATAGCATATATATTTATAGATAAGATAAAATCAATAATTATATAAAGAAACGAAAACAATATTAAATTTTTGTAAGTTATCAGATAATGACATACTGGAGATTTAAACAGAATTATATATAAAGTCAAAATAAACAGCATAAAATGAAAAAAAAGTACATTAATAGGGGGCGTTATACTCCTCACCTGTATACAAAGTTTACACCCTGTGACTATCCTTTCAATCAGATGATCAACTACCGTAGAATTAAGCAACAGCCATTTTTCTTGTAGAAAAGTTTCCAGCCCAATAAAAGTGGCTGGAGGTTAGAAACGTAAAGATACAGTACGGCCCAGAGCATCCCGAAGATTTTCAATGGGATTAAAGTCGGGTGAATATGCTGGTCACGCCATCTTTACTCCCGTCTACTGGCATTCGGACAACTATCTACGTGGTTTGGAATTGTTTCCATAAAAGTGAAATTACAGAATGACGAACGCTGAAGAAAAGAGTAACATCTAAGATCGATTGTCCTGTTTTAATGCCCACCACAGTACCCCATCGATCAGATCTTCTGTTCGTCTTCTGGAAGTCGTAGAAACACATATATGTCTTGAAAACAAATTCTATGAAAGTTTTAAACATATTCCATCAGCAATTACAATCAACTTCTGTAACCTTTCATAAAGCTGGCATCTTATAAGACTGCCCTTTTTGGCATATTTCTTGACATGAAAGCGCGATTGGCTGTTACCTAACTTATTTGCATATTCCCATCTACCTCGGAGGCCATTTGCATCCTCTTCAATTCTGATTGGCTTCCAGGAATTAGCATTTTCCTCTCCGTGCTTAACGTTTAGAAGTGAGTGTATTAATGCATAATGGGATATTTTATGTAGAATAATATAATAATGAGTGCTTTCATTGTCTGTTGATTTAATTATACGGTTAAGAAACGATACCTGTGAGCAACAAGCTTGATAGTTCACACTAATTATATAAGGATATATAATCAGTATGATCAGTAAAACTTGTTTTATCAAGATATTAAAATATTAAAGAAAGGTTTGATTACAGCTCTTTTGTAAAATAAAGCTATTTAGCAAAATTTGCATAAATAGGGATTTAAATCTTCAGGAACATCATATCAATTAATAAACATAAAACTCCCTCAAACTTTTCAATGAATATTTTGTATTTGGTCTTGAGTTTTGAACAAAATATTCTTTATTAGTTGTCGAATTTAAAAGGAAAAACATCAATTAAAAATTAAAAAGTATTTTGGTCCATTAGTATAAATATAAATTTAAATGTCTAAAATGTTTCATTTTAATTTTGTTACTGAAATTCCGTATTTAAATTATTAGTCTAATATATTTAAATTTATAAAGCATTCATTTCTTTCATTTTTTATCTCAGTAAAAATAAATTATGCATTTTGCAATAACATGTTCTACCGGAATGTTATAAGCAAACAGTGGTGGATCGAGTATGATATTATTTTCCGTTCGAACACTCAGAATTTTCCTTCTTACACTTCATCAAATATTACTATTTTCGATCTTTCCTTGTGACAACACTTCTTGTACAGAAAAGGAACAAGAAGGATGAAAGAGAAATAACTTAATTTTGATAGTAAGATATTCTCACATTCTCTCTCTCAATAATGATTATTATAATATTTTAATTTCTTCTATCTTTATAGATAACTTACTAGTTTTGTGACTTTTACATCAGAGGAAATACAATATATATATATATATATTTGAAAGTATATTTCAAAGTCTATAATTTCTACTTATAAATTTAATTATATCCTATTATGAAATGGATAATAAGATGTATTAAATTTTTGAAGTCCCATTTCAGAGTTGACAATAATTACTGATAGTGATGTGAAGTTTGCTGCCTTTGTCCAACCAAGATTGACTGGCACAGATGCAATATAATCCAGGATGCCAAAATCTGAATTTGGCGATTTTATTGGCAGATTTTCTTGCTTACTTGGCAAACTGGATTTTATTACGTCATAGAAATGGATACCTATATGAATTATGTAGAAAATTCTAGTTTTGCAACCCTAGTATTTACTTTATAGTAAGACGTCATAAAACGACAACTTGATAATATTTCTTCATCGTCAAAATTTTCAGATTTTGGCATCCTGTATTATACGGCATCTGTGCCGATTGATTTAATCAATTATATATAATTACACATCAAAACTAATATTGGATGAAATTATGAAAGCTATTTACTTTGACGATCAAATTTATTTAGTAATTATTACTCAGGAATAAAAATTTTATTCGTTATTCTGACAAGAATCTACTAAAGTTTATCATATATAACTTTGAAATAAATTTACAGAAATATTATTCGTAATTATGACATACAAATATAAATTCGCACTACTTTAATGTCTAGTCATTTCCTTTTAAAATTATTATTTCAATATTAAAAAAAACTTTGTAAGTTTTTACTTTGTGTGACAGTTTTATTTTTACTTGGAAATGTTGTTTTAGTATAAGTTAGATTAAATATTTCATCGCAAATTTTATATTAGATAAATGTTTTATAAGAGGGAATAATATATTTGAATAAAAATATAATTTATATCAAAATACTTAACACTATCAATAATCAACTTTTGTTTTTCATTCTGATATAATCTAACGCTTAATTTCCAAATCGTTATAAGAGTTATCATTCAATATCGTCTGACACAATGGTGTTTAAAAAGTTGATTGCTTGCCATTATTTCAAAATAAATATGATACAGATTATGATGTTAATATGATTAAACTGTGGTATTAATTAAATGGAATAGCCCAATAACTAAAAGATGCGATATTAAAACTAGCTGTGCAATGCTACAAGTGGTATTTAGTAAGTACTTGATATGAAAATGTGATATATCAAAACGTAATTAAAGTACCATTGATTAAAAAATGGAATTCGTTGATATGACTGTTTTGTTTTTATAGTATACAAATATGATACTTTTCATAGACATATTTTGTAGGAATTTTTGATTTCTAGGTTCAGTTTATTTTTCTGTTGTTATACCGTAAGGAACTCGACAAATAACATTTTTTGAATAGTTCGAAAAGCATTTGCAAACTTTTTCTGCAGAGTTCGAATATCTGTATCTGTAAGAGTTTCTATTTGTAAAGGTTCCAATGGATTGCACAGAAACAATTATGATTTATTTTAAAAACTTTATTCAAGGAGTTGATTTTTTTAATTATTTTTGAATAACGAACTTAAACTTTTAAAATTTATCATCGAATTTAATCATTAAAATATTTCTGAAAGATTTACTTTTAATATTTGTACATCAAAAGTGATTTATTTGTGTTTTCGAATAATATTGCATATAATTCTTAACGTATTATATGCAATATTATTCGAAATCTTTTCACCGGCATTATTTTCAGTGGAAGTATTTACATTTAAATAGGCATCATTGTAATAAAATGCGCATGAAAACCAAAGAGAATTATTTTCAATTACGGAAATCTCTCAGAGTGAAAGCGTTTTATAACTTACTTACATAACTTTGAAAATAAATATTTCAAATATTGTTTAGTTACACAACTAATTGAAAACTCAATCCTCATCCTCTTTTAAATTTATAAAATTTTAAATTTATATTCTAAAACATATTTTAATAAATATATTTATTAATTAGAAGAAACGTTTTGGAATAAAACTTAAATAATAATGATTGACAAATAAATTCATTTATCAGGTGGAAAACAATCATTCATTAATTAAGTGCATTTTGTTAAAACTCATATGTATATTTCTTTAAAGAAGTAAACATACAAATCTAGGAGAAAATAAATTTTAAACAACCGTTTCGACAAATAAACTGACGTTCTTATTTTCTCTAAATCATAAAATAAATAAAACATGCATTTTAGGAGCCAGATACTTATCTTCAAAATACTTCAAAATATTACCTAGGAATGCCTTTTTTTTAAAAAAAACATACCTTAAGTCAAGCAAATAACTGCTACAGTCATTGATAAACTTTTTACCTTTTCCAAGGAAGAAATATCTTGCTTTGAATTTACTTGTTTCTTTGAATACTTCAGCTTGATGATTTACTATCGATTCTGAACTTTAGCAAAGTAGTTTGTTTATTTAATGAAAAGAATATACTCCTTACACGAAGCTAATTTAGAAAATTCAGGAAAATGATTAAAATGAAAATACACAAGTATTTGCAAAACTCATTCTAATATGAGATGTTAAAAATAATATTTCTTATAGAAAAATTGAGATTTTCACTTTCGAATGCATATGATATTTTATAATTTTTATTAAACTTCAAAGGAATATTTTTGTAATGAAATTTTATCTATCACAATGAAAAAGTAAAAAATAAAGTTCAGAAAGTTTAGCCCTTCAAATATATTTTATAAAACTATTTATGAACTTGTAATTTGTTTTCTCTCAAAAAATGTTCAGCAATTATTAGTTTAATATTTGTTACAAAAACAATTTATTTTTATTTTTCTATTGATTTTATAACAGAATATAGATAATTTACTTTTTTATCAATATTTTAAGGATTGATAATTAAATGCTAGATACTTTTAAATTATTTCTATTTTTAAAGAATCTGTTTAATTCAGCTTTCTTAAAATATTATAATGATTATCTAAAAAAAAAATTGTTAAACTATAACTTTTAAGGAGATAAGTAAAACGGTTACTGAGGATTTTGTATCTATCTATCTATATATATATATCTATCTATATATATATATATATATATATATATATATATATATATATATATATATATATATATATATATATATATATATATATATATATATATATATATATTTAATAATTAAGTAAAAGTACTAATTAAGCGGATTAGAATACTTCCGAATCTTATGAATCATATTTAAAATGTTATTTACATGAAGTAAAAACAATGAAAATGTTCACTGTAGTTTGTTTCATATATGTCAGTGGAATGTATATGATAAAATATTTTGCAGATATTTGAATTATCATTTTTCAGTCATTGTAATTTTGTTAAAATCCAAAATTCTTACATTTATTGTTTCTTTAACAATGACAGACTGGGTATCTTATGTTAAGTTTGTATATAAAAATATAAAACATTATGATGAAAATATTCAGATACCGAAAAAATTGGCAAAATAAGTTATTCGATAAACAAGGAAAATATTTTAATTTTATTGGACATTTAATAAATATATAAATGTAGAATATCAAATAAACATGTAATAATTCAATAAAGGAATGCTCTAAAACAAAATTAAATAAAATTCTAAAAAATCAACAACAATAAGTTTTTAGGTTAATTTGATAGCATTGCTAAATGAATATTTTACAAAGCAATTATATTTTTACATATGCCATATATATAGTATTTAGAGATACACTTAAATTCATAAGTCATGTATAGAGATAAAACAAAATAATAGACTACCATAAGGAAAAAAATGATATAAAAGGTCTTTAGCAGTGCAAAATGTTATAATTTAACAAATAATAAAATATCGTTCTTTAAAGAAATAACGAATTAAAAATTTATTAGAAAATTATTACTGAATAGCTTAAGGTGATTAGCTAATAAAGCTTTCAGCTTTTAGTAAAAATGATACGTTCCTTTAAGATTTTGTAAATTTTGAAAACACAGCTGCTTATTTGGTGATGTTAAAAGAATTGAATACTCTTATTAAAACAATGTTCATTCTTCATTTTGAAAGCTTTATTTGATGTCCATTAGCAATTTCGTATTCTTAATTCTAAAATTAATATTATGTATGAAATTATGTCCTATATTCCATATCAACGGACCAGTCCTTGTATCCATTGCTGAGTAAATTGGTTTTTTTTCAAATTAGTCTTAATGGCATGTTATGCAAACATTTTAAACTATAAAATATGATTGATGAATGAAATATCCCCAACATTTTACATTTTTGACTCTGATTTTTTCCACTATCCGAAATTTAAAATCACCCTTAAACAAACCAAATTCGAGAATAATTAATACGCTATTAAAACAATCGAGCTCCTAAATTTGATATTAGAAAATAAGCTGATATAACGGTTCCAAAAAACTTTGTAAACATTAATATTTTCCAGTATAGTTAAAAAATCCTATTTGAGAAATTAAATTAATGAGAACTGAATAAAACAGTTTATTTGGTCACTTTATTTTCTATTCTTAAGGAGAAGCAAAAAAATGTCTAAGAAGTATTAGGTAAAAATGCATTTTTACATGCGTCACTGATAAAATTATCTATAAATTATTTGTGGTATATAATTTAATATAATGAATTTGTATTCCAAATTTATTCTCGCACTTCTCTTTTTATCTTATTTCTTTACATAAATTATTTTCCAACATTTTAAGAAGGTACAAATAAATAATAGCAAGTTTCTAAAATGAGAAATTTGATTGAAAATTCAATTAATTCATTTCGGTAATGAGAGCATGCTCTTTTTAAAGACAAAATACGCCATTTTTTGTGTCCTTCATTTTATAAAGAATTTTAGAACATATTATAGTAACTTATTCATCGTTATGTGTCTAATGAAAGATTATTTTATGCAATAATTATGTAATAAAATAAATTATAAAGCAGAAGAATTTCAATTAAAATATATTTTTAATTACAAATAATTTCATAAAACAAACATATTGTATGACTATTATTTAAATTTTTATCCCGATTTTGCAGTTAAAATGAACCTAATAAGCTTAAAAGATTAAATTATAAATGTATTTGTTTTACAGTTTCGCATCTTTAAAATCCATTTTAAGACATATAATTGAATGCTTGGATAATCTTTTACAGTATTTCTTATACATCAACATTGCAATAATTCAAAAGTATTTAAATTTAATCTAAATTTTGTAATTAATATCAAGGAATAAAAGTAATGAAGATAAAAGGACAATTTATTTATAAAAAGAGAATTATCGATGTTTTATTAAAAGAAATAAGTATGCAATCACCATCATACATTTTAAAATTATTAAGTATATTCCTGTCATTGAAATGAAATACGAGGGTTGCTATTTATATTTCTGGCCTAATAATGAAAAAACAAATATGTAGGATCGAAATTGGTTTTATTGTTTTTCAAAATATTCTCCATGATGATCAATACACTTTTGCATGCGTTTGAACCAATTTTCAAAGCACTTTTTCCAGTCCGATTGAGGTAACTCCAAAACATGCGTTTTGAATGCATCAACCGCTTCTTCGGGGGTCGAAAATCGTTGTCCACGTAATTTATTTTTGATGTGTGGGAATAAGAAGAAGTCATTGGGTGCCAAATCAGGGCTGTACGGCGGATGACCCATCAGTTCGATCTTTCGCTCCGTCAGAAATGCCTTTGTTTGAGTCGATGTGTGAGAGCTCGCATTGTCGTGATGAAGAATGATTCGACTGTTCTTCTACTTTTTTCTAATTTCTCCGATGACTTCTGGCAAACAAATGGTCGTGTACCATTTAGAATTGACCGTCCTGCCTTGCTCTAACGCCACTGTTGCCACATGACCGTTAATGCCGAAGAAACAGGCAATCCTTTGTTTCGATGTGCTTCTTCCTCGAACAACTTTTGCTGGTTTTGCCTCGTCTTGGAAGACCCATACAGTTGATTGCTGTTTTGTTTCCGGATTATATGCATAGATCCATGATTCGTCACCTGTGTAGATGTTATACACAGCCTTTGATGTACCTTGAATGTATTTTTCCAACATTTCCTTGCACCAATCGACACGAGCATTTTTTGAGCGTTTGTCAGATTATGCCGGATCCGACGCAAACAAATTTTTTTTATGCTCAAATGTTCATGCAATATTTTATTGATGCTAGTCATACTAATGTCCAAAGACGCCTCTATCTCACGGTATGTCACATAACGATCTTGCTTTATCAGTTCACGCACAGCATTGATCTTTTCTGGCACAACAACGGATTTTGGACGACCTGCACGGGATTCGTCCTGGATCGAACATCGACCACGATTAAATTCATTATACCAATTTTTTACAGTGCTGTAGGATGGCGCTTTATCGCTGTATAAAGAATTAAGTTCATCGAAGCACTCTTGTCTTGACAATCCACGTCGAAATTTATGAAAAATAATGGCACGAAAATGTTCACGATTCAATTCCATTTTTTTGACAGAGAAGAACTTTTCAATTTACTGTCAACAACACAAATAAAGCTATAATGGTAAATCGTCTGCTGAATTTATGTTTAAAAATATCAAACTTTCGATTAAAATCGTCTTCGGTCGCCTAGCAACACTTACTGTTGCCAAGGCCAGAAATATAAATAGCAACCCTCGTATTATCAATCAGGAGCTTTTATTGTTAATGTACAAAATGTGCAACTTATTTTGAAACCTCATTAGGAGTTATATAGATCTTTGGAATAATACTACATAAATAGAAGCACATTTATGTAAGAAAGAAGCTAAAGTAACCATTGAATACTTTATAAATATTCGATTGAATTTAAATACCTGCTAAAAACACACAGTAGTAACATTTTGAAAGTATGGGGTTAGTTTGAGTCGGTTTTATACCACCACAATCATTTATATTATAAATAGGAGTCGAGTCTATGAATTAGTGAACTGAAACCAGAACATATCGTTATGATATTTATTTTAAACTTGAAAATAGCTTAAATTGCTTATAATTAACATAATATTATTATTATCTCATGGAAAGTATAAACTTTAGAATTTTCTTTTGTAGAATACTGATCTACTTTACATCTACTGATAAAATAGCCAATTTCGATAAATATCTTAATTGTGGTAGCTTTTATTAAGAGTAAAAATAATATATGAAAGACCATACTTTCTGGCACTAATCTTGCTTAATAAAAGCATTTATACGTTTCTTAGATTATAATAAAAAACTTTTCACTTTTTCATTAAAATAGAATAATTATTAAATTAATCGCTGCAGTAAGAATTGTTCTACAAAAAGAATAAAGAAACAATAGATTAAACGCTTGTATTTTGCCAAATGACATCAAGAAATTCGTATGTTATAAATGAATTAGAGTCATTTTAAGCATTATGTATAGTTTCAATATTTTAAATTTACTAGACTTACAAATAAAAAATTGTACTTGTAAGTCTAGTAAATTTAAAATCGTAAACAAAAATGCAGATAGGGCTTTTCTCAAACGAAAAAATGCTATTATTTTAATGATTTTTTAAATCATTTTTATAATAAAATTATTTATAAATTTTCTAAGTTATACAATCTATTCATTTTTAAATTAATTATTTCATTTAAAGTCCTTACTATGATTAGACAACTAATAATTATGCTTTATGTTGTAAACAAAAAATTAAACTTTATATTATTATCAAAATTGTGTCTACTAATGAAATATTGTTTCGAATAAGAATTAATGTGATTGATTAAACATATTTTTTTAATTGCAAGTTAATTTGTATCATTTTATTAAATTGCACTCTTCAACAGAAAAAACAATAAAATGCTCAATATTTATAAAAATGTTTGAACTTCCTTAAAACTGGAAAAAAAGCTAAAATACATCTAATTACAGCTAATAATCAGACAATATTTAACAATTAAAATAAATCATACATTTTTGTGCAAAATATAAAATATTTGTTTCACTGGTTAATAATTTCAAGATAATAAATTCAGGTATAAATAATGTAATAGAAAACTAAAAAATCTGAAAGTATGTCTTCATTAAAATGATATATTCTATAGTTGTTTTTTGCATGTGCGTCCTTCTTTTTACATGTTATTTACAGTTACATTTCTCAAACATTTTACAAGCAGAGATTATCATAAAATCCTGTCAGATAGAAAGGTGCGTATACCTGATAAGGAGATATAAATTTACTTTTTCTGTTCCTCACATTCTCCACCTGTTATCATTCAAGAACATATGGCAGTATATATTATCGACTTTCTGGAAGATAGCTCCGCATTTAAAAATATTATGGATTTCAGTATTATTCAGGTATATTTTAAGGCAAGGCATTAAAGTAACTTGAGAACATAAGGAAGTCACACCGAAGTCATAATTTAAATAAAGCTCATTTATGTCCAAATTTGTAAAGGTTTTCTGCTATTTTTAATTTGAGACTTATTATTTTTAATTTAGCTCTGGCTTATCTAGACAGAAATATAATTTCCTGGAATATATTTAATACAAATAAGTATTTTAATAATGTTTCGTGCAACGTTTAACGTCACAGGTGCCGTATAATCCATGATTCCAAATTCTGAATATTTTTGGTGATGAAGGAATGTTGCCAAGATGACGTTTTGTGAAGTGTGCGTTGACGTAAATAATAGGGTTACCAAAATAGAATTTTCTGCATAATTCTTATATGTATCCATATGTGACGTAATGAAAATGAGGTTGCCAGATACAAAAGAAAATCCACCAAAACGTAACCATACTCAGAATTTGGCATCATGGATTATACAGTACCTGTGCCCGATACTCAAAAATTAAAATGCACAATCCTGAATTGTTTTGAAACATGTAGAACATGTTAGAAAAACTGCATTTGTTTCCAAGGCAAAGAAATAGCTTGATGATTATAAAAATTATTTGATGGATTATTTTACATTAAGCTTTTGCGAAATTCATACGTTCCAAATAAAGCTCAATGTGTGACTTATAGGGCAATTATTGTTAACTCTGAGATACGAGATAATAAGCTATTCATCATTCCCAATTTATGTTGTTAAGAAGTTTAAATTTAAACAGCTCCAACTGATTATATTAGCTGTAGGAGTTTCATGTGCATTATACATCATTTGTTAAATAATTGAATCAAACATTGAATAATTTGTATTGTGAATATTTTTAAGACAACATTTAATAACAACTGTATTTGAATGGAAAGCCGAAGATAAAAAAATACTTCAATCCCCTCCCTTTCTCTCTCTCTCTCTCTTGTTTGTTGTCATCTAATTCTGGCATCTTGTTGGATACAAAAGCAATGAAAGTCACGTGATGTAAATATGCATTTATTAATGTTCACTTAAGCTAAAATAGTCCTTCCATTTAAGTTTCTTTGTCAGACTAAGCTTAGTATTTGCTTAATAAACATATCTTAAGCCTCATTTTGAAATCAAATAATTGAATTGTTGGTGTATAAATCATTTAATTATGGGCATGAAATGTTCCAAACTATAAGTATTATTTCCTTTTGGCCCGTAAGAATTCATATCTCTTTAAAAGTATATACTTTTACCTGATAAAAAGAAAATCTAAATGAGATGTTGAACAGCATCCTTCAAAGTTTCTTAAATATTAATAAATGTAAAATTTCTGATGAAAGAAAAAATGTACCCTAACTGTAATTATTAAAAATATACTGTGTGCATAAAACAATTAAATTATTACTTCGATAGAAGTTATTTTTTCATGCAAAATATTATTTTTATTACATAAATGCGTTTATTGCTGATAAAACATATTTATATAATAAAAATGAAATATAGTTGTTTATTTTATTAATATTTATTCACAGAGAAAGGATGTTATTGGGAAACAAATTGCTAGTTTCTCTAGCAATTTGTTTTCCAATAGCATCCTTTTAGTATATTTTTTAATATATTTTATTTATTAATCTTACATCAAATATTTTTTCGGTTATAATTAATAATTAACAGTACAAAAAATTATTTAGTAATAGTTGATTATTGGAATTCTACTTTTACATAAAACATTTAATTATTTCTAGTTAAGATAAAGATAATTTTCTTTTTTTGTACAATCTAACAAAGGTAATATTTTATTTTTGCTTAGTGAAAATTATACAACTTTTATCAATATATATATATATATATATATATATTTTATATACATAAATATATATATATATTTATATATATATATATATATATATATATATATATATATATATATATATATATATATATATATATATATATTTATGTATATATATATATATATATATAAATATATATATATCCATACACAAAAATATTTAATCAAATTTCTAATCATTATATTCGAATTAAACAAAGTTTTTTTCCGTTCCTTATTTTTACAGTTAACACATATATTTATTTTATTCATCTCAGTTAAATTATTTGTGAAGCCGAATGATTTAATTTATCCATCTCTCTCTTACTTACAAATAAAAATGTTACAATAATGCAACTACCATTTACAATCATTTCTTTTATAATTTGTAGAAGTAATATATTATGTATTCATGTTTATGCGAGTGGTCATAGATCAGAGATTAATCGTTTATGAAAGGATATCTTAAGTATCCAAAAATTGATTACGTATTTAGTGTTTGCAGATCTTTGTTTTGTTATAAGCTCTTGATGTTTTCGTATATTTTGATACATTCATAATATTTATTTAAATGCCACCTAACTTGAACAATATGAAATGAAAAATATTAATGACATTATATTTGCTGATAAAGTAAATTTGTTTGTAGGTGAAAACTGGGAAAACATTTCTGTTAGAACTCAGCAAAGTTACTATGTTTCCCTTTAAGAAATTAATTAATATCAATATTAAAATTAATCAAGTGGTTTGCTTAATTATGAAAATATGCACATTATTAAATTAATTTTAGCAATCAATATTTTATCGCTCAGAATTGTAAAATTTGTTGGTAGTAAATGTTTTTCAGTAAACAAAGAAGGGAAATATTCTATTATATTTTATCCATTTGCTAAAAAATATCACTATTTGATTCACATTGGTAAACTTCAAGAAAATAAAATATTCCTCTGAAACATATAAAATATACCAACATGAAACATAAAATAATAGTTCTTCCTCTTCTCAGAATAGCACAAAAATATAAAAGTATTCCAACTGAATATTATGAAAACAATACCATTTTTATGCTTGCGGATCTTCAAATCCTTTACTGTTTTAAATTAAAATATAATTAATATCCACTAAAAAAGCATTGCTTTAACTCAAATAAGCTTTATTTGAAATTAATTAATACTATTTCCTTTGACAATTGACGAGCTGGAGGCTGAATGATTAGCGCTCTTGCCTTCGGTGCAGCAATTCGAATCCCACCTAGGGCATGGATGTTTTAAGTGGTTCGGAATCCACTTTAAGCTGTAGGTCCCGGTCTAATTCGCTCTCGTATGCAAAAAATGACCGTTGGGCGACAAACAAAGAAACCATCCTTTGATAATTATATTTTTGATCAACAATTTGATTTTTTTTCTGGATTCTATTCATGAAATTTTGGAATACCATTCCAGAATTTTATGAATAGAATATTTATGTAATAAGATAAATTCTAGATTTATGAAGATAGATTTTAATTTTTTAACTTCCTGCTGTTTAAGAAAAAATTATTCATTTCTATTTGAATTAGATTTAAGATACTCTATCAGTAAGTATTTTATAATTTTATGTAAAACATTATTAGAAATTTTAACTATTTTAAGTTTTTACATGTTTAAAAATGTATGATCTAATTAAATAATTTTTTTTAACAATATTATATACAACTGATCATAATGGAATAATATATATATTTTTAGTTGCTCTACGGGCACAATATTCAACAATATTTCATTTATTTCAATAATTATTGTGTAATTCTCATTGTGTCAAGCTAAGTATTGAAATGCTTATTACATGACTACCACGCCAGCATTTTTACCATTAAATTTCTTTCACAATAAAATCTATTTTTTATTTAAAAGTGAAATCAATAATGAATAATAAAATGAATAATTTAAACAGAAATAATGAAAAATTTAAATCATTATATAAAGAATAAAGTTTTTTGCCTTAATTAAGATTATTCAAAATAATTTTTGTGATATTGGATTTCGAAAAACAATTATTGGGAAGCAGTGATTTATACCGTGATTATTTATATATTGATGTGATGATATTTTTCTAGATAAATGAGACAAACGATTATAATCCTAATGACTGATATTACTATATCAGAAATAGTCACGATCTAAATTATCAATTCATTTTTAAATAACTAATTATAAGACGCATATTCTCAAATTGTATTGAAAAATAATGGTTAATACATATAATAAAATATTCATATAATTAATTTTTAATCTAATAAAACTTCATTAAAATTATAATGATAATAAAAATGATATGTGGTATAACTGTTATATACTTTTTCTTAGGGCCGAGGTAGCCTAGAGGTTAGAGTGCCAGCCTTCCGTTCGAAAGTGCAGGGTTTGATTCTCAATACTTCCGAACACACACCAAGTACATGCGATATACGTGCTTGTTAAATCTGTGAAATTGAAAGTCCTGTGGTCGGTCGTTGAGCAGTTACCATGGGTGTATTGGACTGGAGAAAATTTCCTCCCCTCTAGATTAATGTCAAAATTAAGGAAGTGAATCCTCTGGTGGTGCCATCTATCGGTGAAGTTGAGATCAAATTCGTACTTTCACCTTCGTGGTGCTCTGGTTAAACGAAAGATGGATCCTACTGACTTGAATTCGCGTAACCAATGGCATAGCGAGCTTGGCTTGTATATGTATCATATGTAACAACAGCGATTATTTTCTTTTTCTTTTGAGCAGCAGATTTATCAGTCATTGCTAATGTTTATTAAGAGGTAGCACAACTAGGAAATTTGAATATAATTAGTTAGTATAAATGTAACTTTGGAAGATGCGTAGTCATTTCAAATAAGATTGAAATATATGTTTTCTATTAGGTTTGTTTTCACTTATGATTATTTTGTCGATAGAAAAAAACGAACGCATTAAGAGTAGCTACACTTATATTGAAAATTAAATATTTCATTTCCTATCCAAATAACTTTTTCATTTAGCAAACATTATTTGTTAAGTTATCACATAAATATTATTGAAATTATTTTTCAGAAAGTTTACCAAAATATTCGAATTATTTGATATTACTTAAATAACTCTAATATTCCAGTATTGTTTATTCTGTGACTAAAGTACATATTATCAGGCAATCCATTAATTAATAAATTTAGAGATGATCATACTGAATGCTTGCTTTCTGTATCAATTTAATAAAAAAAATTCTTTCAAAAAAAAAAAAAAAAAAAAAAACATTTTACATTTTTAATTATGAACAATTTAGATTTTTACGAATAAACATATTAAAAAAATTTTATTATGCATATTCATAAAACTGTAAAAATTTGCGAAATATATTTATCAATATACTATAATGACTTAAAATCAAATATAAAAATACAAAATAACTATTAGTTATTCGAAAAAAAAAAGAAAAAAAAACTCTTAAGTTGTATGGATTGCTTTGAAAAATTTGACATACTTAAATTTGAAATTATTTAAATTTCATTTGTATGTATAGTTTAAGTAGATAATATTAATTAAAATTATGTTATGAACTAAATGAATTTTATGACACTCTATTCATACAATTATGAGACTGAAATTCTTTAAATATTACTTTAATATTATGTTATAGTATATGTATTAACTGGTGTGTGTAATGTGTTAATTGGTGTGTGTAATGTAATGTGTGTATATATATACACACACACACACATATATATATATATATATAACACACACATATATATATACATATATACATACAAGTAGGAAAATAAACATATAATAAATGCATGAGTTTAAGTGCAAATAAGTACTACTTAAATTTTAATATTTGCTTGAATGAAGCATGCAATTTAAAAATATCAAATATTCCTAGCGTAAAGATTAATGTGTGTGTGTGTGTTTGTGTGTGTGTGTGTGTGTGTGTGTGTGTGTGTGTGTGTGTGTGTGTGTGTGTGTGTGTGTGTGTGTGTGTGTGTGTGTGTGTGTGTGTGTGTGTGTGTGTGTGTGTGTGTGTGTGTGTGTGTGTGTGTGTGTGTGTGTGTGTGTGCTTGATAAAATTATAGAAATCTTTTTTATCCTATTGTAATCGTGTAGAAGGTTTTGATAATACATATTTCCAGAAAAAGATTATCCCACAATTATAAGTTTATGTATTTTATCTTAAAAGGAAAATATTTGAAAACTTGTAAATATAAATTATTTTATGTACAATATACTTCAGAATATACAAGGAATGTGATAAGTTTATATCAAAATATGAACAATGTCATACTTTTATCAAAGATACCCACTTTGCAGAGCATTAAGTTTTTACTATTTTAAACATTTTACTTTTAAGAATATTAGAAAGTTTACGAATAAAATATTTATTAAATTTTATACACAATGGATATGTAATATTATCTTTGTAAGTGAATTTAACAAGTAGAATGCATTAGAATGAATGAATAATAATTAGTTGAATCTAAATATACATATCAGACATTTATTTAACAGCATATCTTCATCGGATCAAATTGTATGCAAGTTTTATCAAATAAATATTCAAATTTAACATTTAAATATAAACTCAGAGAGATAGAGAGAGAGCATAATGTTAAGCGTCACTTTGTTTTAAAACAAATATATCTAATTAATTTTATTTGTGAAAATTATATATATTTTATTATTTTTCAATATACTATTACTTTAAAAATATTTTTTGAAATTTTTATCACATTTATGATACAACAAAACTAACCTAGAATTATATTTAGGTTCTATTAATGTCTTTGTTTTTAATATTAAAGAATGTTAAACAAAATTATTTATACTACATAGAATTATTTTGCATAAAATTTTCTGCTTATTGCAAATGATTATTAAAGTAACTTTTGTTTCTTTATTGAATTAATCTGTAATAAAGTTTAATACAACTCAAAAAGAAATCGTTATGAAAACTTAAAATATAAAGCATCTACTATTTCATAATGATTGTCTTTATGATTGGGAGAATAAATTAATTATTCACTGAGTAATTATCCTTATGCATTGAAGATTGTTGAAAAGGACATGCTTGAATCATAATTTTCACTCTAAATTGTTAGTTATGATTTTTCAATTCATCTCGAATTATACTGAATAATTTGTTTCTAATTTTAAAATACTTAAACATTTGTAATTATTAAGTACATATATAATATGATAAATACATTTAAAGTATGAGCGTATTAAAATGTTTGATAAAATATATTTCTTTGATTTTTCTGGAGCAAGATCCTTAGAAGGGAAGAGCTGCGCAGATATAATTAAATAAATCGTTGAATAAGAACTAATTGAGAAAGTTAGGATAAATGACTCAGAAGAATGAAGGTATTAAAACATATTTATAGGAAAGCTAGAAAAATTAACAGATTATAAAAAAATTTCATCGTTTTCCGAAATTAATTTTTCCATCTAGAGCAGGATTTATTTGATTGTATTTTGTGTTTTTTTTTTCAACCTTTCGAAATTATTTGAGCAATAGAGAAAGTGTCTATTTTCATATATTTTCAGAAAAAAATATATCAATTCTTCTTTTATTTTTTTGTATCATAAGTCTTAGAATTATTGGAAGTTGAAGTAGATTTCTTTGTGCTATTAGAAGTTGAAGTGCATTTAGAAAGCAAAGTTGAAAGTGCAGCAAATATTGGTAATCTATCTATAATTCTGGATTGTTGTTCATTTTAGCTTTTGTTTGTAACGTAGAAGTAGGAAACGCCAACATTTAGTGTTCTGTTTTTAATAACAAATTTAACATTTTTATTAAATTAGTTAAAAGTTATTTAAAAGATAACTCTATATATTATTATTCTTTGGCAAATAAAATTTTTCAGAACAAATATTGATTTAAATGATTTTTAAAAAATAACATTAAAATGCTGTCTAATATAAATCTATGTTTTGTGAAGTATAATTACAACAACTTTTCTTATATATATATATATATATATATATATATATTAAGTAAAACTCTGTCGTATATATATATATATATATATATATATATATATTAAGCAAAACTCTGTCGTATATATATATATATATATATATTAAACTAAATTTGTATTGTCTGTAAAGAAAATTTACAATATCACATCTAATTTTATGACGTAAAAAAGTAATTGTTTCAAACAGTTTTAGATATCTGTATAAGTGATATAGCTTTCGTTATTAACAATTAACAATATGAGTTAATAATCCAGTGATAGAAAGATTCTTTATTAAAAAATAAACATACAACAAATATAAAATTTATAGTATTTCATAACTAATTCAATGTATTGTGCTTAAAAACTGTTAAATTCTATTTCTGAAAATTATGAATAAATCAACATATAAAATAATTTCTCGAAATGTCAAAGTTAGAATACCCACTATTTTATTTTCTTCGGTTTGCTTTTTACGAACACATCCCAATTTAACCTACATTTTAAGCTTTCAAAAGATAACTTCAATTTGGACATAAAAATATAGATGAAATCTAAAAGAAAAAATTCTCAGAGTTATGATTCTGAAATAAAAACTGTTGTTGCCACCAGAATCTGAATAAGTGCTTAGTTATTTACATTTTTATATTTTAGGACAAATACTTTGATTGGAATCATGCCATAAAATAACTCTTGGCCTTCAAAACGTATCTTATTTGCATATCAAATGTATTTCCTTTATTTTTGGATATTTGTTAGAAACAACATTAAGCCTCTTTTTCATATGCATTACATAAAAAGTGTGTTAATATGATAAAAATGTAGCAAATGTATATTTTCAATATAATAGGATTTTTTAATCTTATATTTTTAATTAAAAATACATTTTTATATTTCTTAAATGAAATTAATTATTGTACTAGTTTTAACATTTAAACTAAACTGCTTTATGACAAAAATGTTATAAAATTTAATACGTAGAGAGGAACACGTTCGTCAATAAAATCAATAAAGACAAGATTTGAAGTTTTTCATTTTAATTGTCAGAACACAAGAATAATTAAAAAAATTAACATTTATTAAAGGAATTTATAATTGTAATTTTCATTTAATTTATAACAAAATTAAACTAAATCTAGTTACATTAATAGCTTGTAAAATTTTGTTTTTCAAGAGAATTTCATGTTTTCCTACGGAAATTATCTTTTAAAGAAATTTGCTTGCCCATTTGAAAGTTCAATCATTTTCAGAATGTTCAATTATTATATCAAGTAATATATCTCATCTGGTTCTTTAGATCATGGGATATATAATTTACTTACTTTTGATGGTTATGATATATTCTTGTTTAAATAATGAGTAAAAAATAACTGCCAAGGAACAGTTACTTTTTACTCATTATTTAAACAAGAATATATCATAATCATCAAAAATAAGTATTGATAAATAATGTATGATTGTAAATTTTTGATGATTATGATTTTAAAAAGAATTAAAATAAGTATGATTGTAAATTTTTGATGATTATGATATATTCTTGTTTAAATAATGAGTAAAAAATAACTGCCAAGGAACAGTTACTTTTTACTCATTATTTAAACAAGAATATATCATAATCATCAAAAATAAGTATTGATAAATAATGTATGATTGTAAATTTTTGATGATTATGATTTTAAAAAGAATTAAAATAAGTATGATTGTAAATTTTTGATGATTATGATATATTCTTGTTTAAATAATGAGTAAAAAATAACTGCCAAGGAACAGTTACTTTTTACTCATTAAAACTTACTTGGTTTGTAAATAGAGTAAATTCCTAATCATTTCAAGCACCAACAGCAAAGAACCAAATCAAATATGTACTATAGAATTCGATTTATTTCCCAATTCATCTATTAACAAAGAAAAGAAGGAACCATAAGCATGCCTTTGTTTATTATTTCAACAGAGAAAAAAAATCAAAAATATCAAGTAATCCTCAAAACCTTTTTATTCAATATTTGTATAATTTTTATATTTGATTTTTAAACCTTTGCAATTAGTTATGTTCATGAATTTTTTTCGCTATGTACACCTTGCTCCCACGTAAAACTGATCAAGTGCCCTTACCTTTTCAAAAATGTTTAATTTCTAGTATGTTTATACATAATAATTTAAAACATGTATGGCAGATTAAAAATATCCTTTTATGCAATCATAAATTTTTTCTTACATTTACACAAGTGAAATTAATTTAACACCTACTGATAAAATAAATGTAAATCAAATTTCAGCAAATGAAAATATTTTTTTTTTCTTTTCATTAAATATATTTTTCTTTCCTTTCATTTTTTTTTTCAAAATATATTTAGTGTACTACTATCAAAAACCTATTTGACAATTGATTTTCAAGATTTTTTTAATGCGTTTACTATTATAAGGAAATTAATTTGCTCACTTATTTTTTTATTGATTTTTCAAAAGTGTATTAATTTGTTTGAAATAATTTATGAAGTATAATTTTAAAATTATTTTTAAATTTCTTAATTTTATTCAAATTATTTCATATTTATTAAAAATTTTCGTATTATATATTTCAGTGAAAGTAAGGTACAGAATGTCAAAAAATTTTGCCTCCAGCATTTTTTCCGGTAGAAAATAACATTTTCTTCATTCTGTCCATAGCAAAACAACACTGATTATCGACATATTATCAACAAACGACTGAAGTGTCCAAACACTCCACATATCAAGACGTTTTTTACGGTTAAAGTAAATAAAAATTTTGATTTTTAGTCAGTTTTCGTTAATTTTCTATAAAGAATTTTTCTTAGATACCTCAGCCCATCTTCCCTCATAAAAATAACAAATTGAACTTTACCGTGTCGCATATTGTTGGATCCACCAACCCGCTTATTTGGGTTAATAATGTTATTGTAACATTGGATACAAATTTTAAAAATATGTGAAAGTCAGTGTCCCGAAATTTCAATGACTATATATATATATATATACATATATATATATATATATATATATATACATATATATATATATATATATATATAGTGTATAGTAGTGGCCAAAATTGTGAACACTTTTGAAAATTTTTATGTTTTTGAACTTTGTATGCTTATAGAAAGCGTTACGTTTCACAAAACGCAAACTTGTATATATCATTTTAAAGAGAATTTATAACTGAATTCAATACAAAACACAAAATTCAATTATTTGCAATGCAAATAGTTAAACGATAATAGTTATCGATATGTATTAGATAGTGATGATTGCAGTGAGTTATCAGTACTTTGTAGAGTACCCTTTATTTTTGATTACAGCTTCACATCGACGTTTCATTGAGCTGACAAGAGTTTTAAGATCTTCTTTCGTTATTACGTGATGTCAGGAAACAATTATAGACTTAATTAGTTCCCTTTTATTTCATGGACGCCTCATTCGGACAAGAGTTTTCAAACGGTGCAACAAATTTCCGATATGATTGAAGTCAGAACTGTTTCCTGGCCATGACAACAATTTAATGCTCTTCGTACGAAACCACTCTTTCGATATTTTGGCCATGTGGCAAGGAGCAGAATACTGCTGAAAAATAAACGACGCATTGTTGGGAAGGATATCTCTGATGGAAGTTTTGGTTCTAGAATAGTATCAATGTATTTTCTGGCATTCAGTGTCCCATCGATGACGTGAAGGCGACCAATATCATCTTCTGACATGCATGACCAAATCTTAAGCCTAACTGGGTTATTCACAGTTGCTTGAATGCAGTCAGGATGTAGCTCTTCTCCTATTCTACGTCTTACATATTTTCCCCCATCACTACCGAATAACGATAGCATAGTTTCATCACTCCATACAACTTATCGCCACTGATCATCTGTCCAATTAATGTGTTCCTTTGCCCACTGTAGTCTTTGTATTTTTTTGTTCGTTACTGAAAATTAAGATAAGATAAGGATTTTTTCGTTTTATTCTACCTCTCAGTCCAACATCTGTTAATCTTCTCCTAATATTTCTTGAACTGGCAGAAACACCAGTATCAATCAGATCACTTCTGATGGCCGCTGATAACATTTTTCCACCTTGGAGACACAATCGTTTTATTCTTCTGTCATCAATAGATGTGGCGCACCTTTTTTGACTTTTTCCTTCTTTGTCTTTTTATTGAATTTGTCTCCTGATATCGCAAACAAATTTTTCGTCTCCAGATGTAGTCACTGAACCACCCTCCTGGCTTGCAATTTCAGCATAAGAAAGACCACTTTCTCGTAACACAATAATATTACATCTCTTTCTATGTGTCCAATGTACTCTTTTATTTTATGTCTTTGCTTTTTGACTAAATATTAAAAATTTTTACAAAAATTCCTACTTGTAATTGCAGTTTATACGAAACAGTTTTGAAAACTCTTGTTCGAATGAAGCGCCCATCAAATAAAAGGGAACTAATTGAGTCTATAATTGTTTCCTGGCATCATGTAATAACGAAAGAAGTGCTTAAAAGTCTTCAGCTCACTGAAACGTCAATATGAAGCTGTAATCAAAAATAAAGGGTACTCTACTAAGTACTGATCACTCACTGCAATCCTCACTATCTAATGCATATCGATAACTATTATCGTTTAACATTTTTTGTATTGCAAATAATTGAATTTTGTGTTTCGTATTGAATTAAGTAATAAATTATCTTTCAAATAATATGTACAAGTTTGCATTTTGCGAAATGTAACATTTTCTATAAGCATACAAAGTTCAAAAACATAAAAATTCCCAAAAGTGTCCACAATTTTGGACACTTTAAATATATATATATATATAACAATATATATATATATATATATATATATATATATATATATATATATATATATATATAATTTTATTTATATTATTTGTATAATTTGTTGTTATATATATATATATTGATGTTATATATGTTAGAGAAGCATACTTAAATTTTAGAAATTGATTTCTTTTTTTAGGGTACAATCATAAAAAAGAGAGGACTATTTAATATAAACTAAAAACTTACGTAATTGAAAATTTTTATTTTTATTTTGAATTCAAGTAAAAGGGAAGACTAAAATAATAACGAAAAAGCTCTTACCTAATATTTAAATTTCTCTTTCTTAAATTCTTGGGAATCATCAAAAATGTAATTTCTATAAGAAATATATTTAGGATCATAAATGTTGTATTCAGAATCACATATACTTATATTTATCATAATTATTTTACAATTGTAGATCCCATAGAATCTTAAGCTTTCTCAAGCTTTTTTCTTTACAAATCTTTAGCTTTTTTTTTTTTTTCGGAAAATGTTTTCAAAATTTATCAGAAAAACTTTAAAGTGTGTATAAAGCGTTTTTTGCATTTTTCATTTTTAAGACTTCATGCTTTAAAATCAAATTATGATTAAAAGATTGCTAGAAAAATATTTTATTCATTAATAAAAACTCCATTCTATATTTCTTTAAACAAAACTCAAACATCTGGTAATAAAGTGCGATTAAAAAAGTCTCGTTCGTATGATCTATTGCACAAATAAATGACATACAAACGCGTAGAATAAACCACTTGAGGTTTCTTAATTTTTGATGAATAATTACTAACTTAAGGTAACCTACACGTTGAAAACGTCAATTTTGATCCAAAATGATAAATATATTTTATTTTTTCGGTAAATAAGGATTTAAATAGTTTTCTTGAACAGGTTTGTTTTTGTCTCTACGTTAATTAGATTCCGAGATATAAAGGATTTCGTAAAGATTAGAAAACCAAAAGTGGACATATTTAAAGGACCAGAAGTGGGAGTTTAAAGGGCCAGAATGATGTTAAAAATTAGTTTAAACAGTGTTTAATTTTGAAATATAAATTCAGTAAGCTTTTAAAAGATACATAAAATAATTACTGTTCCGGAAATCAATCAAAAAATCAAATAAAAAATTAATCAGCAAATATGAGAATTTCTTATAAAAACACAACACTTTAATCTTTAAATGCGATTTTCTCAGAACTCGCTTTTACCTATAATTTCCACGATTCAAAAACGATAACTCAAAATATTTTTATAATATTTTTTTATGAAATTTCATGAGTGTGATCTGAATATTGTTTTCTAGGGAATGCACTAAAAAAATTTTAATCACTAAAATATTTCCCAAATTATGGACTGTTATTCGAATAATGGCATAGAAATTTTGGCTAAAATTTTAGTATAAATATTCAACCGGCAATAATTTATTTATTTTTTAACAAAAACATAAAATTTTAGTACATGCTCTAAATAATAACATATAGATTATTTGGTATTATTTTTTTCAAATATGCTTAATAGATTTTGATGCAGCATTTCTTAAAAACTTTTAAAAAAATGCTTAAAATTATATACAAATTTAACATTTCTGAAGAATAATATTGGAATATATCAAATTTTAGTTGTTCGATATTAATGTTCTCTAAAGTGAACTAAGAAAAAATCGTTACAATGTATGTATGCAATGTATTTAAAAATATGCTCTGAACGTGTTCGGGTAACTTGGTTTCTTCAGTTGCTGATTATTCTGCATAAATTGCCTTGTACAAAAGAATTTGTGAATGCGTACGTAAGTAATCTATTGTAATCCGTACAATAATCTATTGTAATCCGTACAATAATCTATTGTAATCCGTACAATAATCTATTGCAATCCTTTCTGGTAATTTAAATTACATGCATTTCATTTTTTAGTAAAGAATAAATTTTTTTATGCTGAATTTATCTATAAATCAACATTATTCATTTTTCAAACGTTTTCACGAAATTCATTTATATAGTTTATAACGTTGCAACAATATTCTCTGAAACAAAACCAAATTATAGAGAAGACTTACGTATACCAATCAGGAATTATAAGCAAAATTTATTATTGAATAAAATTATTTTTTAACATACATCTGTATTAGATAATAAATTATTATTAAAACTTAGTTATTTATTAAATATTTTTTTATGAAAATCTTAGGGAAAATATTAATTCAGAAAACTGTATCCTGGATATGTCCAATACAATATTTAACATTCCTCATCAGTTTTTGAAATGCAGATAAAGTTATCAAAAATCCTTCTAAATCAAAATATGCTTTGCTATTTCTGGTAAAAAAAAAGTCACGAATGTCCTCTATACGCCTACATATCCTCTCTTGCCTTCGGTTCAACAGTTCGTGGGTTCGAATCCCACCTTGGGCATGGATGTTTGTAGTGGTTCGGAATCCACTTTAAGCCGTAGGTCCCGGTCTAATTAGCCCTCGTGTGCAAAAAATGACCGTTGAGCGACAAACAAACAAACGCCTACATATCCTGTCATCTTCTCATCCAATGAGCAGTTGGTAGCATATTTTACCGACGTCCAAAGATATTGTCCTACATTCGCAAGTATTATGCATTTTGCATTACAGGAAATGCATTCCGGAATATTAAGTAGTATTCTGTAATACAGTATTCCCAAACACGACTATATTTTGTTGACTTAAAATATTAGAGATTAAAAAATGTGACTTGTTTTGCTAGTAAGTTATTGTATGCATTTGTAGATGGAATATTATAAAAAAGTATTGTTATTTTCATTATTGAAAATGATTTATTTAATATGATTCCTTCAATTGAATATCTGATGAATATTTATTAAAGCAGATTAACAGTCTGTCCAAAATTTGATTTTTATTTTTAAAAATATGGTATAAAGTTTTTGCAAACCAATTTAATTTATCTAAAATATTTAAAATATAAATGAATTTTATAACTATACTTATAATATCAATTAAAAATATTTCACATAGTAGCAGCTAAACACTTTCTTAGATTTTACGCCAAGTATATTAAAGGAAACATTTTATAAGAATGTCCTAATATTTCATGATAGATAAAAAATATATTTGATTTAGGATGTAGCTTTTACATCAGCTTAAAGCAGATTCACATAAGTGGATGTAATATGCTTAAGTTTAGGAAAATAAATTAAGAAACATTGACACACAGTATTATAATATATTTTAATGATATTAGGATTAAAAATTTAATTTATTTTATACTCTAAATATTTATAAAAATTAACAATATTTACTATGCCAAATTATATAAAAATGTTTATGCAAAATAAGGTTTCAAAATATAGAATTCGAAATAGATTCGTAAAATTAACACTTATCTATATAAAAAAAGTGTGTAACTAGAAAATTAAATTAATTTGGCAATAAACCTTATTAAAGTAATCAGAAATAATTATGGTAATATTTTTTCAAACATAAGAAATGAATAGCTATTGCATTTTTCTTTATTTTTACCCAAAAATATATTGGAAAATTAGGAATATTCTACCCTAAAATTTTTAACTCAAATTTTTAAAATTTTTAAACTCGGAATATTCTACCCTAATCAAGATATTTAGATAATTTTGACATTAATGGGATAAATATTTTTATAATTTTTTAAATGCATTCAGGTAATTCTGATAATTTCATCATGTTTATAAATCTTAGCATTTTATTCATTTGAAAATGACAAACAAAAATTATTTTACTTAAAGTTTACGGACGTATTACTTCTCTTAACAGTGACAAATTAAAGAACTCACGATTTATTTTATTTTTGAGTATCAAAAAAGATTAAATTTGTTGAAATTAATGAAAGAAATAATAACGAAAATTAAAATTTTCATTATTACTTACTTCGTAAATGAGCCCCTGCATTTTTTGCCTTAAATTCATATTTTATGTTAATTTTTTTATGCATTAAATCAAAATTAATTTTATGTCCTCAAAATAATTAAGTTTTAATTTGAAGAAAATTTGTGGGTTAATAATAAGGAAATTAAATTTCTTCTGAAAAAGTGAATGGTGGCATAAATGAATGAAACAAACGAATTATATGAATTTTTTTGTTAATTATCATGGATATTCAGCAAACGATTACTTTATTATTTTAAAAGATATATAAAACCAGTATGAAACCTGGTGGCTTAGAAGTAGCGTTTCAAGCTACCAAAACACAATTTAAGATTTTAAGCTTGGAGGGGTAGGGTCGACTCATCCTTTTATGCCTTCAGTGATTCGATAAACTGAGTACCAAGCATGCTGGGGAACTAAACACTGGAGGTTTCGTGTTAGGCTGACGACCTAATCGGGACATATGCTTCGCACCCCAGGATCTCTCGGTCAGGAAAACAGAAATGGCCGCTGTGGGACTTGAGCCACATGGGCTGTTATGCTACAGAGTTTTAGAGAGCATAAAACCAGTATTCATTGAAAAAAGAATTTCTGTTACATACACCAAATTTATTGACTTTTCTTTATAATCTTCCTTCATATTTACTTTGGCGCAATTTGTCCTTATCTGAATCTGTCGCCATAAAACCCAATCAACTAACCAACCTTGATATTTATATATGAATCACATTTGATCATGACCTTCATAATTCTAAAGTTATATTCTTCGGGCACCAAATCACCAAGTCACGTAGTGTCCCATCATTTTCTAATCTTCATCCCTTCCAAGCCTTTAACCCCCAGAGTTTCTTTTAGATTAGGTAAACAATGAAAATTGTTAGAAGATAGATATGTTCCCTCAAAATTGACACGGAAATTCTTGGTTTGCGGCAGAAATATAAAGGGAGCAGAAGCAGTGTAGAAATCCAATTTTACATTAGATAGTTTTTACCACTTCTGTTGTTGAAAGCACGCTGTAATTTTCTTAAAAACCTTACATGAGTCTCTCTTAGAGTTCTTCTAAGGATTAATTTCGATTGTTCTGCCATTTTGACGGAAAACTAAAGAAATATGATATGGAATCTCGAATTTTGTGATCAGGTACTATATTCTTAATGTAGGGAAGGATTACGGAGAGATATGATGAAATTTCATTGATGTAACAATTTTTTTTTCACAATAAACTTTGCACTTTTTACTTTGCAAATCAAACCGGTCTTTATTTCCTGGATGAATTTTTTTAACACCTACATTACATAATTTCCGGAGCCAGGAATACGGAGACGGAATCATCTCTACTTAAAATATGGTATCGTCTTCAGATCAAAACCACTGGTTAGTCGATAACTGTCCCAATTATTTTTCTGATTATACCTAAATGTAGCAAGAACGAATCCATTAACAGAATTCCTCAATCTCAAACTTTAAGCCGTGGTCTCAAAGTTTGAATAGAAAATTATAACATAAATAAAATTATCCTCAAAATACGTAATCCCCCCACTGATTTTAGGTTTAGGTAAAAGATATTGTCAAGTTCATACTAAATTCTTTGACACATAATTAATTTTAAAAGAAACAGTAAGAATTGCAAATTTCCGAATCAATATAAATTATTAATTAAGAAGGAATGTTCGTATTTTAAATCCAATTTTTCGTTAATTCATATAAAAATAATTAACATACACTTCTTTTTCACTTTTATGGATTTATAACGTTTTATATATAACGATATCGTTATATTTATATACATATATATATATATAATAAAATAAATAAAAATTAATAAAATAATAAAATTACTAATTAATTAATAAAATTATTCAAAAAATTTTTAAATTAAAAAAATGGGATCTCCTGACTTAAGAAATATTGTGAAAATATGATATTTAATAAATACTTTTTCTTAATAAACATGAAAATTTATAAGGGTAATTAACATGATTTCAAAGTTGCTAAATGTATATTGAAGAATTAACTTTTACATTAATATTACACTTTGACATTTTTATAAAATTAAAATTATTATTGACTTCAAACTAATATTTTAAAATTATTATCTATTTGAAATGTTAATAAGAATTTATGAGTTAATAAGAAAAATAATTTTATTTTGAAATTTATTACAGATTAAATGACAGGAATAGAAATCTGCATGTCTATTATTAGATAATTTAATTTAAGGAAAAGTTTCTTAAATTTTGATAATGATAAAAGCAAAATTAGAAAATATATACATGTCAAGTTTTTTTTTTTTTTTTTTTTTAAGAAATATGGTTTATAATATTATAAATTAAAAATAATACAGGAAAAGTACTTTCCATATTTTACTTGAAATCACTCAAATCATAGCTATCAAGTATATTTCAAAACTTTTATTTTAAAATATTTAACGCAATAAATTCATCAGTTTGGAACTACAGAAAAATGTTTTTCTTTAGGAAAAATTCTCGAATTCGAAAAGAATATCACCCAATCTATCCATAAGAATAACTCTATATATCAGCTCAACTTTGTTCAACTGCTGTTCAAAAATATCCTGCAGCAGTTTGTTGCACATGCCGAAATTCCAGCTTAGTTGTTTTAGTTGAAACATTTTTTCTCGGAAAGTGAAATAACTCTTTTCATAGACAACTTTGAAATAGAGCCAACATTAGTTTTCAACAAGTCTAAATTTATCGCCTGAAATGAATAGTATTTCAAGAACAGAATGATGAGAACTGTAAATTGACCGAAAAGAAATTTATGAAAAAGCACCTTTTTTTTCAAATGGTAGGACGTAAATTATCTTATACGTATCGGCTATTGAAAATGTTATGAAATAAGAATATATAGAATTTAACGTTTGTTCTTTTTGTGAATGATTATACTTCAATAAACTTCTTACTATACAAATAATATTGTATATATGCCTAAATTATATTTTTGTGAAAGAGGTATTATTATATTTCTAAGGAGATGAAAAATCATACAGTATATGTTATTTAAACGATCTTCGTCGATCATATTCCTATTATTGCTAATTAAATCCATGATAACATATATCAATGGCAAATGTTTCTTAAAAATTAAGTTGTCTTTGTTTTATTTGATTTGGAACTTATATTTTGATTTCAGCTTCTTGTGTCGTTAGAACTGTGGATATACAGTATGCAATATTTAAATAAATATTTATTGATTGATTGATTAATATCACAGTGTTAATGATCACATACTTTTCATTAGAATTTTTCACAAATTAAATTCACATTTATGTCTATCTTAGCTTAACATATTTTCTGTTTCTAGAATTCAATCTCAGGTTTCATAAGTGTCATTGTTAAGAGTTATCTTTATCATTACTATCTGAAGCTTGAGATTTTAGGCAAATAAATGCATTGGCGTTGTGTTAGTCATTTGGAATACATTATTTCTACAGGACAATACTTATATCACTCACTGAGTCTTCAATAGTCTGAAATAAACTGATATCCTAACGTTAAAAATTTTAAATATCACCAATATTTAGCAATATAATGTGATTTGTATAAAAAATAGACTATTTCTTCATAAATTTTCAATTTTTGTTAATAAATATTTAAATACAAGTAATAATTTTAATATTTGCAAACAATAAAAATTTTATTGCAACCATTTTAAATAGCACCGTTTACGAATTTATAGATGAATTCAGAATAAAGAAAATACTTTTTTTGAAATATCCGCGTAAATATTGTTTTTTAAAATAAAAGATGATGAATTGCTTTCCTGTATTGTATTTCGGATACTGTTATATATCAAATTAATTATTCCAGAATATATTTCTGTGCAAAGTAAAAATTTTCTTTTTGTTCAATATTGCTTAGAATATTATTTAAAATATTGTACTTAGAAAACGATATCGTTTCTCAATGCATCTCTCACTTTTGAAGAGTCATTGATATACTGTAAATAATTATTGAACAATTAATCGAGTAAATTCAAAGTTTTAAAAAGCGTAATATGCAATGAGAAATTAATTAAAAAGTTTATTTATTTTAAAAAGTTTCTTTTAAATGTAAACTTAATGAGTTTATGTATTTTTAGGAAACTTTAGTTGATTGCTCTTACTAATTAATAATAATATTAATTAATAATGATATTATTAAGTAATAAATAAATTTGGTAAGCAATAATTGATATTATTACTGACCAAACGTCATTAATTAAAATTTCAGAACATAAATTTAAAAGAGTTTAAAAATTGCATATTGAAATGGAATATAAAAATCAAGAATAAATCCGTTTTCGTTTCTCCAATAGGAATACATTTAATATGAAAACTTTAATATAAGCTCAAATATTCCAAATATTTTATTAAATGTTTCCAAATAACTGTTAAACTTATAAATCATCTAGAGTTCGTTATTTCGGTAAATGATTTTACATTTATGAAACAATATTATTAGTTTAAGACCATTTTTATAATCGTTTCGTTATTCAATAAATTTTATTAATTAATTAGTAATTTTATTATTTTATTAATTTTTATTTTATTATATATATATATATATATATATATATATATATACATATATATATATATATATATATATATATATATATATATAATAAAAAAACTTTTTAGATAATATAATTAAAAATAATAATGAATAATTAATTAATAAAAATTAATAATAAAAAATAAAATTAATTTATAAAAATTAAAAAAAATTAATAATTATGCACAGTTTAGTAACACTGCATTTGTGGGAGATATAGTTTTTCTATAAGCCAACATTTACAAACTATATATGAAGGGATAAAATATTACTTTTTCGGGGAATAGCGTTATATTTTTCACGCTCTTCGTGTTTCCAGCTTCGGTATGCATTGAAAATGAAACGAGTATCATTCGAGCTCATTGCCTACTTGAGTTGCAGGGAGGAAGAATTGCTAGCTAAAGACGTAAAAAATGATTCTATAAAGAAATCGGCTATCCTGTAAGATGATACATGAATAATACTGTGATCCTCAAGGGTTCTTTCAAGCTTTCGATCATGCTTATAGACCTATTATTTGCGATTATTTAATGATGCATTCCATCACATCCAATAGAATGAGTATATTCTTCCTGCAGAATACTGTCTGTAGCACAACAATCAATGTGTGATCATTCAATATCGATAACAGCACGGTGAAATGCCTGAAAGTTTACTTCAATAATTTTAGACTTTTAACCAAGGAAATTATTAAAGGTGCAATAAATGAGGGGAAAAACGTCTGAATAAGATAATATTGTGCTTTGCAGATAAATGGTGTTTCTGTCAAGTTTAATATTTGGAGAAAACAAGATAAGGTTATGTTAAGTCCATGTCCTAAGCATTAGCATATTCGTCTTGAACCGACATATTTGTCAGCGGGGTATAAAGCTTTTCAAACTTGTTGCTGTTTTTTTTATCCCACTTGATAGACATAAATAATCTCGATTAAATTCATGAATCTCCTCGGTTTTCAAACTGACAAGACATCATAATGAAGGGTGTCATATGCAGATTAATCAGTTCCAAGACCGAGAAAGACCAAAGATTGAAATCTAAATTTGGCTCAAGACTCCAAAACATTTAGCAAAATATTAGCTGAGTTCATGAATCTCTTCGTTTTTGAAACTGACGAGACATCATAATGAAGGCTGTAATATGCAGATTCATCAGTTCCAAGACCAAGAAAGACCAAAGATGGAAATCTAAATTTGGCTCAAGACTCCAAAACATTTAGCAAAATATTAGCTGAGTTCATATATCTCCTCGTTTTTCAAACAGACGAGACATCATAATGAAGGCTGTAATATGCAGATTCATCAGTTCCAAGACCAAGAAAGACCAAAGATGGAAATCTAAATTTGGCTCAAGATTCCAAAACATTTAGCAAAATGTTAGCCGAGTTCATGAATCTCCTCGGTTTTCAAACTGACGAGACATCATAATGAAGGCTGTAATATGCAGATTCATCAGTTCCAAGACCAAGAAAGACCAAAGATGGAAATCTAAATTTGCCCTATGCCTTCAAAACATTTAGTTAATATGGTAGGCCACGGTTCGGCATAGAGAACAGAAACTTAGAAATTATCATTTCAT